>OOFC01049726.1:9904-40361 GCA_900323345.1 Pseudochromis fuscus
AGTGCTTTAGATTTTTAAAGATCTATGTTTAAAAATGTATTGAGGAATTTAGGAAGTTACTGTTTTAAATGAAGTGACACCAGTGAGCTGTACTGTTTTGCTGCTGTATCTGTGCTGTATCAGTACTTAACCTTTACACCATAAAGCAGTTTACACGAGGAGTGACTAAAAGATGACACAGTCTTAAAACCAAGAAGAGAAAGTGTGACACTTGCCCTTTCTATCATGAATGGAGAGAATGATGCATTTTCACTGTGAAGAGGAACCTGCCATGCACAGGAAATTACACAGGGGGGAACCTATGTTTGTCTATTCTCAACATTTCCAAGTTATTCCAAGATTGCTGATGAATCAGTGGCTAAATACAGCTTGCGATGAGATATAGAGCATGGGGAATGCATTAGGGATGGGACTACTGCCTGTAAAGATATTGGGTATGCAGAGAAGAACTGCCTCAAGGCCGGTGACTCACCAACATGACCACTGACTGAGCTCAAATGCTTCTGAAAAAGTAGAGCTCTTGGATTTTTATGGACAAACACCTCCCAACATATGCAGACACAACAACCTGGGAGATGAGACACAGTCTGGGCAGATGTTTCTTTTATGACTCATGAACCGGATGAGTTATTTGGATAAGTACCAGTTTAATTCACAATGTACTGTATGTTACACTTGCGTTGATGACATAATCAGATAATCATGTTTCACCAACAGTTCTCTGTCTACAAGTCGTCTACACTGGTTGAAGAGGTTTTTCTCTTTTAAATAAATGTTTGGGAAGTCGGCAAATGCCAACTTCCTCTCTTTGGCTGAACAGGAAAGTCATGGTGGGAGATTTGGAAAACAGCCTCTATCTGTCATCCGTGATAACGTCCATTTCCATGAGGTTTCCCCGGTGACTCCGCAGCAGTGTTACATCACCTCATTTCCACCTGCAAAGATCCACCTTTCTATGCCGCAGGGAGAAGCTTCTATAATCCCGAACAATTGGACTCAAATTGCCCTGTGGGAGGTACAGAAAGCGGTGGGAAGAAAAGCCAGCCTTCAGGCACTCGCTCTCTTATCAGCAGAGAGATAGTGATCGGCCCCGAGGGGCGTCCGATTTCTCTCTTTTCTGCTTGGTAATCTCCCTCTCCTTTCCATTTTCCTGTTTAAGTCAAAGATCGACCATACGATCCTTTTATAACTGCTCTTTTCTTGTCGATTTCCATTGTCCTGAGTTCATCACGGCAAACCTGCGCTGTTTGCTTGGTGGTGCAGTGCAAAGTCTCGTTAAAAATGGGCAGCGGTACAAGCAGCGGTTGGGTGGGGATGCAAATGTGATGACTGTGCTCGTTGCTAAACAACCAAAGGAAAAGACCTTTTTAATGCAGTGTGGAAACACGGGTCGCTCGCACCAGAGGTACAATCCAAGGTCTTAATCACTTCCCTCATTTGCATAGATAATAACCTCAGCAGAGATACTGCAGTGGACCAAATCAACCTCTAATGTGGATATCAGCCTGGATGTCAAAGACTTATTATCAACCCTCCCATTTAAATGACAATCCAATTATTTCTTCTTTGTTGCGTAAGTGATGAAAGCTAAAATACTGTTTGTGTTAAAAATGAGGAGATGGGTCAGATGAGTCATCAGAGCAGTAACTTTACTTTACATAAGTTATAAAATATAATTTTCCATCATTATGACAACAGCTGCTGGTTGCCTTGAGTTCACAATTATCAAATGAGTTATGAATGAAAAATGCTTGAGAATGACCCTAAGAGGAAGCAGTGCTTTTTTTCACGTGTGTGTTTATACCAATAATCAGTTCATTTGAAGGATTGTGCCCCCAACAAAAAAGGGGACAAGATTTACAAGGAGAGACTTACAGGTGTGGAGATGCAGAAAAGACAATCTTGGGAATGTAATATATGAAAGGGTTAAGATAAAGGGTAGGGGAGAGGGGCTGGGCTTACAGTGACAGCCACCAGCTGCATGCAATAATCCGCAAACACTCCATCATGAGCCTTTTATATTTCTGTGTTTGAGACAGAGTGTGTATGAGTGTGGATGTCTGGTGGAGAAGGACATCCGGTAACAAGAGAGGACGCTCGGTCAGACAGCGTTTTACACTTTCTTCCTCTTGTCTCTGCCTCCTTGTAGCTCCCTCAGCTCCTTTTTTTTGTGCGTTTTAATCACCTAGTACACACAAGGGACACGCCTGTAAAACCTGTTGCGCTGTTTTATAATTTGCAATGGATCCCCACAAAGCCTGGGAGTGTTTCTCATTACCCAGCATGCTCGCTGGGCCTATAAGATGGTGGACAGACATTTCATCTTACACCAGAAGAAATACTGAGTGGACCTACAACTCAGAGTGTGACAGGAGCGACTGAAACCCACCGTGCCTCCAGCCCCTGAAGTGCTATGAAAACCCTTGTATGTTCCCATGGCAACCGGCACTGTGTACTGCAGAGACAGATTATGTATAAGGCTTGTTTACTGAAAACAATAAATTCCAGGATGCTTATATCAAGAGGGTGGTCTCGTGGGGTAAGGCCGCTCCAATCAGGCTAGTCTTCTGTTGAATAAGACAAAACATGATGGGGATAAAGATGCAAGTAATGCACACTAAAAACAAATTTAAAAAAATAATAATAAAAAAAACAGCATAATGTCATTACCGAGTTAGCTTAAAGCCAGCGGGGCCTGTCGCATATCATTCATAAACAACAGGAGCTGATCTCTACAGGAACAAAGCCATGTTATGGATTCAGTCTGCAAACACCAGCGTGAGCCCCAGCCAGACACAGGGCGGCTGACGTGATGAGCAAACATAGATTGACACGGGCATGGTGGGCCTCACATGCAGAATAAAAACAGCATGACATGATCTTCTCCGAAGGGAAGGGATGGTTAGAAAAGGGAATTAAATAAGTCTTGTATGCCATCATTTTCAGCTCGGGAGGATACATATATATACATAAAAAAAGGATAAGGGCTACAAAATATATATAGTGTGATTAAAAATAAATTATTATAACCAAGTTTGTCATTTTCAATTTCTTTAAAGCTTTAAAGAAGTGATATCAGCCTAACATCAGCGCTACACTTTTCCCACAGTAGCACAATACAGAAGCCACAATCCATTATTTGTCAGTAATGCTGTGATTTCATCCACTAAAGGAGCGTGAGCACCTAATTATCTGGTCAGGTTTTTACGAGCAACCTCACACATTTTTACAGCATGGCAAACAGACAGTAAACACCGGGACGGCGCTGGGCTTTAACATGTGATTAAGACACAGCTAATTAGATAGCGGACAGTAAAACAGTGAGGAGAATCGTAAAAGAGGGAGCACAGACAGGTCTGACTGAGGGATCAGGTACGACCAGCAGACGTTTAAGTCAGGGCACAGCAGGCCGCTGACAAATGATCGAGGTAGAGTTTCTCATTTCTGCTGCCTTCTCTGTGGTGGAAATGTAAATAACAGACTTTCCAAGGTAAAAGAAGAAAAGACCCCCTTCACCCCCAAGCCCACCATCCATCCATCCCTCTATTCTTCTTCTCCCTCTGCTCCTATGCAGTGGTTGGTCCCATGAAACAGGGGTCAAGGTACTAATGGAGGACCTTGTGGCCTTGTGTGCCTCTGGAAACACCCCCACCACCACCACCACTCCCTGCTCTCTTATAAATCAAGCAGGCTTCATTGAGAGTGTCAGAGTCCTCTGATGTCCTAGCCATGTCTCATTTCAAAGTCCCTCTGAAGGCTCACACGGTTCCACGTTTACTCTCTGGACACAAGGGAGACGGGTATGTGGGAGTGAGTGTGAGACTCATAAAGACAGACAGAGAAACAAGAGCGAAAGAAAGAGAATGAGTTTGGGTTCAGAGAGAAGTAGAAGGAAATTAGGAATAGAGAAGACGTCCCTGAGGAAAAGGGGCCTCTAAAACAAATGTTTATTTAGTAACTATGCTGCATTAAACTTCTTATTTGAAAGCATCTCCAATAAATCACACCGTTTTGGGAAAGTCATTTCCGCATCACTCAAACATGGTGTGTGTATGTGTGTGTGTATTTGTAAATGTAGAGGAGATAAAATGACTCTCTCTATTGCACATGCACATCTATAGAAGTGCAATCAAAACATAATTTTCCTCTCTTCATGGTAAACTGAGGTGTGTCTTCTATGGAAGTATAGAAGTGATTGTTGAGATAATGACATTCTGTGGTTTTCTTCAGTGGATGCACTTAGAACAAAGTCAGATGAGTTACATATGGATTTAAAATGAATGTTTTCCTGACTACAAGTTTTGTTGTTACATATGAAGTCTTGTTACACATCATCCGCATGACGCAGAGGGCAGCTAATCAGAACCAGTGTCACATAAACACACGTGAAAAGACAACAATTACAGTTTTAAAAAGTCAAAAATTAAAGATCTTAAGGGTCACATCATAAACATAAAAACAACATAAATACTATGACTTTGAAGATGAAGATTAGGGGAAATACTTCAATGGTTGCAAGTTCCACGAGAAACATCAGTATCTGCCTAAGTAGCTAGAGCAAACAATTGAGGTAGCTTGGTACAAATACTGGCATCATGGGCCTGGCTCTTTCCAACAAAAATAAGATATGCTGATCAGCACCTCTGAAGTAATACTTCGTTTGTTTAGGCTTTTCTTTTTGTGTGTGTGGCTGGGAGCAGTAAGTAGAAGTGCACAACTTACTACATCGCCCTTGTTTCCCCAAAACTGTGTGAAGATGGAAGTCACTGGTTCTGGCCAATTAAAACTTGTAGTAAACATTGCACAAGATTAATGAAAATTGCAGCGTGCATCAAAGACTGTATATAGAAATGGGCGAGGTGCAATACTCCTGATGGCCACTACATGATGGCTGCAAAAAACTCTGACCCTGATGTCATTAGTTAATGTCAACTCTTCTTATCAGTGACCTGGTGGTTCATCTGAAAAACAAAATCATAATTAAGTAGATATTTCCAGTGATACCCTGAACTCCTATTGGGCAGCATTCTGGGGTTCAAGGGTCAGACCCGCCTCCTCACTCCTCCCTTCATATCCAAATATGGTCACTTGTGGCTCCAACCAAGTGGCGTTCAACTGCTGATCTGGCTTTGAAATACCACAAACTGACCAGTGACATCATGTTAGCATCGTCTATTCTATATACAGTCTATGGAGTGTGTCCAGAGTTAGAGGCTAATCCCTGTAGTGTTAAGTATAACTATTAGACGACAACTCCCAAAATGTTCCCGAGTTTGTACACACTAATAGACAACAATTGTTTGGGTAACAGGGCGTACCAAGCCGAGGATGTCACATATCAAATGGTTTGGCACAAACCATATTTTGGTTAGGTGCCCTTTTCCCATCTTTGCACTACACTAAGCTAACCATCTACTGGCTGTGGTATAAAGTTGGATTTATGGTCTGTTCGAATTACATATTGGATGATCAGATAGCAGATCCTCCTCCTCCCCTTCCTTCCCGACATTGGCTAGGAGTATCTGAGTCACCCATTATCTATTAAACTTTCCAAAATTACAATTTAGTATAACGTCCTGTATTACTGGATCATATTTAGGACTAAAGCTGGCAAACTTGTGGCGGGCGTCCAAGCCTGTGACAGCGGTCATATCCAACAGGAGAGAGCAGACTTGCCTGTTGCTAAGACATGCAAAAGGAGAGGTGATCTCCTTTCACTTGCCACTGCAGTTTCTTCTTCCCACATTCATGTAGTGACAGTGTGGTTCACTTAATCTTTTCTTATCTCAAAGGGTTGGGCTGAATTTCCATATAAAACACAACACAAGCTGTCACTTGTGACTGTATTTACAGAGGAGATTAAGAAGATCATTAAGATACTGTTATGGGTCAGGCAGCACACACACACACACAGTGTTTAGTTAAACTGCAGGGGTATGCGACACCTTAGTCGTAACTGGTGTTAACCCCCGACGCGATGGCTGTTGTTTTGAGTGTTTCAAAATGTCTGCTGTTTGAGGCCTGAGAATGCGTTAACATCCAGATGAGAGGGAGGTGGTCGTTGGTGGTGGTGGGGCTCAGACAGACAGAAAAACATTCCCCAGTCGCTACGCTCATCTCCATAACTCAGTACACAGCAAGACAGCGCTGATTCTAACATGCGACATTAACGACCCGACTCCCACCGCAGTCGGTGCAGTTACCTGCTGCTGGACGTTTAGGGTCATTCAGGGCCCCAATTCACAAGCGCGATAACACAATGTCAACTTTTTTGCCTGTGGGTTAAAAAAAAAAAATCACTTGTAGTATTTCGTATAAGGCAGGAGGAGCTTCACCTTGTATGGCTTAGTGCCTGTTAGCAAAATCTGTAATTTCAGTAAGACATACTGTAGTCACACCGAGTACGATGGAAATCAAAAACAACTTTTACAAACAAATAGCATCTAAGTATCTGGGAGATCTGATTTCATTAAGTCAGGAAAGCCACTAAAAAACATAATTACATCCAACAATAAAGGTCATTGTGCAGTGTGTGTGTGTGTGTGTCTTTGTGAGGTAAACATGTATGCCTGCAATTACTGTCAGTGTGTGATTTGCTTTTGGAACGCTCCTGTGATGATTAATTCTTCTAAGTTTTTAACCACAAGACGTGTGTCACATATCAAGTTAAAGAGCTTTTTGATAATCCAGAGGTTTTCCCTTGCAGGGTTGCACAATAGAAGTTTGATACATTGTGCAACTCTGCAAGAGCGGGGACAAGACTGACAGCATCAGTGTTGGTTTCGTGGTGCTCTCTTTTTATCTGTGTCGTAAGAAACTGGCTGGGGGAGCGGTGGAGCGGCAGATCGGGACCGATATATACACATCAACGTCACAAACAGTGTGTCAAATTGGACTATTTCCAACAGGCTTACTTAGAGGAATATTCATTATTGCTATCGTTGGCTGAACCTCTCAAAAAACATTAGTGCGGTTTGTAGATTAGGACATTGAAACGCAACAGGAGACGGGAAAAACAGTTTGCATAATGCTGATTATGACACAAAGCAGAAACGTTAACCTTTGCGAAGTGAAAATTCTGTTGATGTTCGAAAAAAGGTGTTTTCTTCACAGGTGATGCATCTCACACATTGTCACTGGGAGATAACACAGTGAGAGAGAGAGAGGGGAAAAAAAAAAGATTAAATACGCTGTCCTTATCTCTGGGACCTTTTCAGCGAGGCGAACTATCACTCAGTATCAAATGACATTAAGTTAATGAGCCAAAGACGCTACAAAGAGTGACGGGTAGCGATTTGGCAGCCCCGGCTCGCTCATGCCTCCCACAGAGGTGATGAGTGAGGAAAGGTGTGACTGGTTTACAGACCTTTATCCACACCAAATTTGTGTGTGTGGGAAATCACACCCACGGCCTAATGGCACTGAAGGCTGCAAGGCCACTGCCAAAACATCTTGCTCCTTTTAACACGGATGTGATAATGAATCTAGCACCTTTGGTCACTTTAAAGCAATCACACTGGTCTGGCAGGTATACAACCAAAAATAAGGGGGAACCACTCATTTGTATAAACTTAAATAAGGATACACATTTTACTTTTAATATACTGAAGAGATTGATTGGAAATGATGATTTTTTTTCACCAATTGGAGCCAGTCATCACTTTTTTCAACTTCTTTCTCAACAGAACAATATATGATGCACTGATAATAAAAATAAGGGATGAATGTTTTTAGCTTCACCAGAATTCAGCTTTTCAGAGACACTCAAGATAATGTAATTTCACCTAAACTGGCACATACGGTAACACTATCTGTGAGTGTCTTTGCACATATACTCAACATATACTGGACAGTTTTCCACATCTGACAACTAAAGTGCAGAGTTACTTTCCAGCACATTCTTTACAAACACAAACTAACAGCATGAAACCCAGACGCAGACATTTTATTTTTGTTGTTGTAAAGACGAACCAGATGTAATCACGCAGGTTAGGTAGCACTTGTGGGCAAACTGTGTTTACTGTGAAAGAAGGGTGTTTAATCATCCTCCATCAATGTCTTGTTTTTGTGATGCATCTTCGCCAAGACTACCTGCCAGGGTGCTGAAAGCATTAAAATGATAGCTGATATATTTCTGTCCATTCAAGTCGGAAACACTGAGTCACGCACACAGGAGATATGTCAGCGTGAATTCATACTGAAACTGCAACATGACTCAAGACCTACACAGTATTAAATTTAGATAAAAAAAACAAACAAAAAAATAAATATTACGAACTTTTTCTAATCTCATTTCTACTTAGGTTCACATACTGAATGACAAATCTATAAGTTGTACTATGTAATGAATCATTTAATCAATAACATTATTATTAGCTGCATCTCTAATGTTCAGAAAAGATTGGCATTAATGAAAAAGACAAATAATTTCAACCATTACTAGTTTCTTACGTCTTTTAAATTTCATTGATTTAAATAACGTTTGGTGCTTGCGTGTGTGTGTGTGTGTGTGTGACCTCCTCTGTGTGTGTCTGTGTGTTCAGTTCCACACCATGTCAGCCCTTAATAGACATGCTAATGTTCCAAGGGGCCACTTGGAGCTATCAACACAACACCTAATGGGCAAGTTCATGTTTATTCTCTCCCCTCTGGTCACTGCTTCCTGTGGCGTGCAAAGAAAAAAGTCAGTCGCTTCTATTCCCCATTTTCTCATTCCCTGTCCTCATCAATCTTGTGTATGCCCACTTAATCAATTTCTCCCCAGTTCTTCTCCAAACTCCTCTCTCTCCTTCTCTCCATCCTCCTCCATCATTCTTTCACTGCTCCTCTCCTCTCCCGTCACACTCTAATCTCCTGGTCTGAAAGGTGTTTCCTGAGGAGGGCATGCGGGAAGACAGGCAGGAGTGATGGATCGCTCCGTGGATGCTTCACTTTGTCCTCTCTTCAGGGCGGGAACAGGGTGGTGATGGGTAAGGAAAGCAGCAGGGGTCGGGTAGGTCTGACAGCAGGAGTGCAAGGTATGAGCTCCTCACAAAGGTGTTGTTTAGGAGGGGGTGAGGGCAGAGAGGGTTTCCACAGCAGGAACTTTCCCTGGTGACTAAGAACCTTTTAAAGAAGTTAGATAATCTACCTGCGCCACAGGAGGAACCACAGTTTAAATTAAGTTTAAGTGAGATTACCTAACCTTTAACTCAGGGGGGTATTGATTTCTAAAGTTTCAGGAACCAGGCTTGAACGGTCCTCTCGCCCTGTTCCTGACCAGTCGAGTAATGGCGCATTTACACTGGTACCTACTTGCTTCGCTTCGGATCGTTCAGGATCGGCCCCCCTCGGTTGCATTTACATTACCGAGGACAGTCCTTCCTGCGTGTAGCTGGCCGCCATTCGTGATGTCATCTTTTATGCAATTCTTTCGTTTCTGACCGCGCCATCCAGCGCCTGCTGAATTTTCTCATCGGCGACTAATGACAGAAAGGTTTGCACCACGTCCTGAGTCCATGGGGCAGGATTTCTAACAGATGCCATTTCTCTTCTTGTTGTTATTTCAAACACGTCTGCACGGTTTGCCCAAGATTTAAAAATGGCGTGTTTGCGGGGACAGATTACGTGCCATGCAGTGATGATGCAACGACGCAGTGACGATTCCGACCAATAGGATTTTAGTACCTGCTCCGACCTGTTCCAGGTACTTTTTTGCCAGTGTAAATGCGCCAAAACCGAAGCGAAGTGAGTAGGTACCAGTGTAAATGCGCCCTAGCTAACATTTCACCTGTAGCATTTTACAGCCACCATTTTTATAAACCTGCATCAGCAAACGAGCCTATGAATGGATGGACTGGAAATGAAGTTAACTGAGAGGAAACACATCCAGCTGACATTTGAAATGGTGAACCACAAAAAAAAAAAAAAAAAAAAATTACTGTCAAAAATAACCCAGTAAAATGTCAGCAGATTCCTCTTGAAAGGACGATAACAAAGAGCTGAAGGAACCAGTAGTTGGTTAGAAAGTTTGGGGAATGTTTGGTTACAACAGCTTCAAACTACTCCCCCCATCAAGCTGTACCAGTTAACTTTATGTGTGAGCGATGCACATCAATAGAAAAAAGTAAAATGCAAATATTCAAAATATCACCAAAACATTGACAACAAGGATTAAATATAACTTTCCTGTTAACGGCACAAAGGCTTGTCAGTTAGTTGTTAGTCTGGCAAGATTAGATGACTTGAACATTTAAATCTCTACCAATATCCTGGATAAAGTCAGCATTAATAAGAAGGGGTGAATTTGGACTCATTAACTTTACTTTATTGTGGCCACAGTAGATAAGCCAATCATACTCTTCAATTTTTGAGATTTGCTTCTATAGGATCTTTGTTTTGGACACCACATTTTTAGATTTCTATATTTTACATGATACATGAGTTGAGAATTTTCTTTGGGATTAATAAAGTTCTATCTTTCCTTATCTTATCTGATCCCCCTCAATAGATAACACAAACTCTTCCATCATTGCAACAGGTATGTGCTCTGCATCCTGCGGTAAAATAAAAAAAAAAAAGTAAACAAGTTGCTGAATATATACATGTAAAAGTAGCAGCAGGAGTTTTTACTGAAAATGCTTCAAGTGTGTTTAAAACAAATAAATCTGTATATAACTGTATTGATCCAACACCTTTCAAAACAAAAGTTACAAAGTGCTTCACATTAAAAGCAGCTTGAAATATCTACATTAAAGTCTCCCCTGTTGCAGACAGTTTATAACATTACTCTCAGTAATGTACTGTAAAGGGTACTTGCATTTCCAGCTGAGGGGTTCCTGGAGAGGCTCAGCTCATTGAAGCAGCAGATGAATGTTCCTGCAAGCCAAATTCTTGGATCATTACACTCAGCTGCGACTTATATCAGCCAAATATTTATCGCATCTTTTCGAGCTTTTGGCGTGTTTCTTGTTGACCCAAATTTCCATGTCTGCATCATGTTCAGTGGAAAACAGTGACAGAAACACCTATGTAAATCTCCACGGGATGTGTCGTGAGATTTATCAATTACAGACGTAAGACTGTGAAGGAACTTATTTATTTGCAGAACGTGCAACTATGGAGATGTTAACAAGCTTTTAAACATGATAACTGGTAACTTCTTTCTAGTGACATCAGTATGTCTAAACAAGACTGGAAGAAGATAACTGACGTAGTTAGAAATCTACAAATGTCTGCTCCACCTCCATTCAAAACTTCAAGGCTATAAGATGCAGATGAGGTCCCACTTCCCTGTTTTCTCAGTGATTTAGGATACGTCCAGGTGCTGTGTTTGGTTACACAACTCTGGCACATAAAGAGGAGACAGACAAGATAGATAAGCGAGGGGAAGAAGCTGTCCGACAGCTGCCTGCCTGGTTGGGTAACACTCCGGCGGGACCCCCTGAGAGGAGCCCAGCCTGGGGTAACGTCTGCGCTCCAGTCGGGGAGGAAGACTTCAAACACAAGGCTTGTACAACCTCCGCCCCTCTGCAGCTCCCTCTCCTGCTGTTCTCCTGAGCTCCGTGGGGGATCTCTGAAGACCATGCCAGCAGTCACCACGCCATGCATCCGTTATCTTCTTCTTTTTCCTCCTCACTTAAACCAACACAGTAAACACAGTTTAATCATTTACTAGTTACAATCAGCCCTTAAATGTGCGTGAGTAGGTGAGACCGCCCCCTAGTACTGCAGTGGTGCTATGTCAGCCGCCCAGGAATTTCAACACGTAAATATAAATCATGGCATAACCCACTCCATACCCTTTTGAGGCAGCTACAAATCAAGCTTTACACCAATTTTTTTTGCATATTTCCAGCCAAATGAATTAAGGCAGGAATGTGTGCAACATGTAAATAAATAAATACTCTCCTCACCACCAGTCCTCATTATCAGCTCCCTGCAGCTCTGTCCCTTCACCCTTTGTTTTAACATCGCAACTCTGCTGGCAGCAGAAATCCACATACCAGGACAAGGTCAGATGCCCAATTAATTTTAGCAGAGCTGTCCAATATTTCGTTTCTGTAGGGAGGTTTGTGTAACCTGAGGGGATGGTTATCAGTATATGTTTGTGAATCGGGTATAAGATAACAAATAGAGAGCAAACATGTGACCAAATGGTGTTTTAGGAGGGTAATGTCGGCCTTGTGACAAGCTTTTTCAGTGGAAGTGTAGCTCGGTAAATAAAGTCTGTTCAAGTTATGGAAACCTTTGCTTAACAGCTTGATACCAAATTACAGAGGAACACCAGAGAGACTTGGAAAACCTGAGTACAGCTCACGAGAAATAGATCCAGAAAAAAATAATCCAAAGAAATGGCCCTCATTACCTGAAAGCATGTCTACAACACATTTTAATCCTGATACACTACGGTCAACATGTCAAATCAAATAAGCCAATGAGTGCTCTTGCTGCAGGAGACCCAAGCAGCCACAGCTGACAATCTGGGAGACAGGGCCCCTGGGACCCAGGGTGGCTCAGCTGAGGACATTACTGCACGCAAAGCAACCCCACACACACCCAAATACACGCAGACACACACAAGAGTCTGGTGGCAGACAACAGTCACCCTGTCATCTTCGATTGCGGGCCACTCATGTTGGACCAGCAACACCTCACACACAGCTCAGTGGGCCTCGGCCCCCCTGGTGTCCCACTGCCGCCACAGAGGGACTGCCAGAGAGTTACTTCAGCTCTGTAGAACAAACACAGAAATCAGTCTGTCCAAAAAGGCATGTCGTCTCGTCAAAAAAAAAAAAAAAAGTCTAAATATATCCCAGTGCCATGGCCTGGAATTTGGTCTTGTAACAGACATGTCAATTGTATGAGTGTGAATCTAGCTGAGCAAAACTGAGAGCATCCTTGAGAGCACTGGAGCACACAGCAAACACTGTAATGGACGAACCAACCAAAGTGCCAAAAAGTGCAATACTCCCATTGGCCACTAGATACTGGACTCAAAAATCACCATATTCAATCATAAATATTCACTCCATTTTTTCCAAAAGTCATTCTGATGTCATTTCTAAAAGTTATTTCTTCTTATTGGTGATTCATCTGGAAAATTAAAGTCATTATCACACTTCAAAAAGAGGAATATTTAGGAGCGTGGTTAGTTTGATTGAGCGGTCTGGTCTCCAGTGAAACCAGCACTCAAGTCGAGTCTCATACACACTGGGCAGTGACCTGGGTTCAAGGGTCAGACTCGCCTCCTCACTCCTTCCTTCATATCCAAATATGGTCACTTCTGGCTCCAAACAACCAACATGGCGACGTTTAAATGCCGATCTCCTAGCTTAACAATGCACGTCCACAAACCAACCATTACACAGTCTATGACACACACCACGGCTGGAGGCTTGTGGCTGTAAACTAAGTTGTGATTGACGGGTTAAACATATTGTATTCTGCTTCTGTTTAGTCGAAAAGCTTCTCATCTGTTTAGTGTAAGATGTAAAATAAAAATGCATCTTAATACTGAAGTCTACCAACAAAAGTCAGTTAGACTCAAAATGCAGAACATGTTGACAAGCATCTCCAGGCTACTTTCAGCTAAGTGCAGCAGCCTATAGGCTCACATGTGTTTGGCAGATGGCACGAGTAGATGGCACATGAGGTCAGAAAGAGCACTCAGCTGTATATCTCTCATCCATACAGGCCCGCCAGGAATGTCTGCACAAGGCCAAGCATTATGGCTTCGAAGCACTGTGGTGTGTGTGTGTTTATGTGTAGGTACTTCTGTGTATATACATGTTTGCACTTGTTGATAAAGTGCAGGCGATGTCAAAATTACACAGACAACATCTCTGCTCTCAGTCATTAATGTTCACTGTCCAACAGAAGGCTATACAGAGCTCTTACTCTCAGTCGATACCTTTTACAAAGGTTGAATTAATTTCGTGTCACTATTAGTGGATACACTCCTCCAATGTACACAAAGTACACAAAAGGTGCACGTCTGACAGCATAACTGGAAACATGAGGTGTTTGCAAAGCCCTCTGTAAATTTGAACTTCACCTAGTTATAACAGATGTTTAACAATGTGGAGATTTACTCTTGGCTAAATTGAGGCTCATCAAAGAAAGTAATTATTTTATGGAAAAATTTTGAAGTGCTTTTCATTTGATGAAAAGAAACACAACTGTACAGAAAGATATTAAACACAGTTTAGTGAATGTAAAAGTAAGTGTCCACAGTTCGTCTTTTGCTGAAAGTAAAAGAATGTAATGGTCAATGGTAGCAATATATTCCTAATATTTTGTACACTATTTTTTCTGCATGCATGTACAAATTGAACAAGGTTACATTTACCTGGCGCCAATCAGTCACATTAAAACTACTTACAAGTGAAGTAAATAATTATTAACATGTTACAATGTAATGTGTCAACGGGTGGGATACAGTGGGCAGAAGGAGAATAGTCAGATCTTGAAGGTGATGTAGGAGGAAGCAGAAAAAATGAGCAGTGTAAGGATGTGAACATCTTTTACGAGGACCAACAGACGGCTAGACGACTGGGTCAGAGCAACGGGTCATGTTGGGGGTTTCTAAGAAGTTCACCAGAAAACTGATTTGAGAAAGAACAACCAGTGAACCAGCAACTGTAACCTTTCCACTGCCACATCAGTACAAGAGCATGGGAACGTGGCCGAGCCTGAGGAGTCGTACTTCATTTACCTGAGGAAGAGATGGCAGGACAATGCACTATGTTTAGAAAGCGAGCTGGTGGATTCAAATTCATGCGTCTCGGTTTTTACATGGATCGCAGTTTGATTGAGCATCTGTGGGATGTGCTGGATAAACAAGTCGATCCATGGAGGCCCCACTTGGCCACTTACAGGGCTTAAAGGATCTGCTGCTAACGTCTTGGTGCCTGATACCACAGCACACCTTCAGAGGTCTGTGGAGCTCATGCCTCAGTGGTTCAGAACTACTTTGGCACCATGATGGGGATGTAAACAAGGAGATATAAGATGAGCCAATATCGTCTCCTCACACACCTTCACCCTCCATCTGAATACAACCCGCCCCTCCCCTGCACCACACTCTCACTCACATGCGGTGACATAATGGAGACGGACACGTACAGGACTCAAGCTGCTGATGAGTGGTCGGTCGGTAAAAAGAAAAATAATGGCTCAGTAATTTAGATGTGGTTCGGACACAAAGACCCTGTTCGCAATTCACAATCTCACACTGGGGAAATTGTTGTTACGTGATAACTGTCTGTGTGGGTCTTCGGTGTGTATTTTGCAAACCTAGTGACAGCTTGTGATGCTTATGAAAAGCTGATACAAACTCTGGGCACAGAAAAAAATGTTTTGGACACAAATTAGCTTTAAGAGTTCACCTTAAATCAATATTTATAGTAAGTGGCTGTTGCTACAATTTCTTGTGCTACTGCTCCCCAGTTATATCATCATCCGCTCAGATAACATCTTTTTGATGATATTTAGCAAACAGCGCAAAGTTTTAAGACCACGTGTTCTTTCGTCAAGCCACTGTTGTACAGCCAGAGGCTTATTAATTTAGGTGTAATAATTACAAGCTGTCATCTTTATTTGTCTGTCAAACAGATATTTATTACTTCTATAGCAGCACCTGACACCAGACCTTTCATCACTGTCAGAATCAGAACCAGAATACTTCACCCTGAGGGGAAACTGGGTAAAAACCTGATCAAGGGCCAAGGTAAAGCCTGAAACCGAAACCACACAAATACCAATTAAAATTTAGGGAATAATTTTTGTTCTCTTTACAAACTCATTCATAAGTTTTGTCCATATCTTGCACATTTTTCTCTCTGGTTGGCAGAGAGGTGTGGAGAGGATTTCCCTTGGCTGTTGGTCTCTGGTCAAACCTCCCTGAGAGTGCAGATAACACTGCAGGGAACTTATAATAAATCTGAGTGCAGTCACCACATGTTACTGTGTTAATTACGTGTGTGTGCAGCAACAGTTACAGGCTCCAGGAAAGGTTTATTATCAGCTCATAGAGAAGAGATCCCCTGTTCCTTCTTATCAGATGTACAATGACTAATCACACAGATTAAATTGCAAGGTAAGTGTGTTTGTATGAGACAGTGCCAAGGTCAACATGTGGCATGGGAAACACATGGAACTCCACTGAACTGTTAATTGGCAACTCAGAGACAAAACAGATCAAGGTGAATTGTGCAACAGGACACCTGAGAGTCACAGATTCACCAGCAGATAAGGGAACCTATCACACTAACTTACAGGTAACTCCAAGAGCCTTATTAGCATGTCATCAGCAGTCATCGCATCTCCGCCGCTGTCTGGTGCCAACGCCGACCAAATGTGCGACGCCTTCAGGATTGTTCAAGTGTTGGGGTTTGAGGGGCTGCTGAGGGTGACCCCCTTATTGTTAGGTGCTCCCTTTGTGGTCATACTCCTCACTGTACTGAGAAGAGGGAAAGAAAGGCCCTCTCTAACAGTCGGTCATGCCCCAGTGCTCCTGGCAACAACAGGTCCTGAGGACGCAGACCTGCCTGTCCTATATTGGCTTGGCTCTCAGTTAGCGGTGGCGACACTAGCCCCCTGTCAGCTGTCCCATTCGGGGCAGAGCCGGCCCTTTATTAAAGCTTTGAAGACTCCCGAACAAAGGGGCGTCCTATGTTTAGATGATAGAATGTAAGCAACTGGTTTTCTGCTTGGGCAACACAAGACAAAGAAACTCCTTCTGAATACGGGGAGTACGCGAGAGAGTGAGTGAGAAAACTAGAAAGGGAGGGAGCGAGGATGAGGGGTCCACCACAAGTCGTGGAGATACTCCGTCAGATTTCTGGAAGGGGATTACTTTGATGGGTTGAAAAACAGAAAGCTGTGAGAGAAAAACACCATGAGCGATTATTTTCACAGGTGTTTCTGATGCCCTGGTGATTAATAACAAAGCCAAGAGCCAAGGCCTCTTGGATAATTAGCAGATGAGACCCATGATAAAGTCTCCTCACATTCTGCCCTATATTCTACATGCTGCACAGTCAACGCTACACTTCACTGCACCAGGATAAGCTGAACCTTTACAGAAGTGCTTGGCGGCCATTAGCGGGTTGTGGATATATCACCAACAGTGTGTAAATTGCTTCAGACAATAAATGTTTTAGATGGTATTTATTCAGTTATTCCATATTATTATTATTTGTCAAGTTTCACAACAAGTCTTTACTGTTTAAAATTTAATAATCAACTTCACACAAAAGTTTTTGACTCAACTACACAATGTCTTTACTCTGATGTCTGATTATTGCAAATATCTGTTAATGTAACAAAGAACTTGAAGGTTTGGACAATATATATTGTCAGCACATTTTAATAATGTTATAATTATCAGTCCCACACATAAAAATACAGTCTAATATCTATGATGGTTGATTATTAGCAGTGTATAATATTTCTTCAATAAATGCAGAGCTTGAGCTTATGAGAAAGGTTAAGGATATAAAACGATGCCTCACGCAATTTATATAAATGTTTGCAAGGTGGATTGGCCAAGTTACACTGAAATCATCTGTGTGCTCATGTGGTCGTATTAAACCCAAATTATAAAAAGCATTAACATCCAACTTTAAGCAACAGTCATTCAAACTGCTGAAAAAAACATGCACAAGTACAAAATAATTGTGCTTTTTGCCCCCAAAGGCAAATGATGGTCACACCAAACAGTGTTTTATTTACTTATTTATTTGTGTTTACCTTACTTTTCATGAATTATACTGAAACCGATTATGGCCCATTTGAGATGAACCTGAATTTATCTTTAGTATCTAAAATATCTGCACAGTACTGAACATATGAACACACACTTACCTGGTCATGGCTGGCTTGGAGGGTGCTCCCGGTGCCGTGGAAAGTCATTTGCACAGGGGAGAGGGTCAGATAGGTCACAAAATCCTTACCACTCTGCGCATCACTGTACTGCACCTGGAGGGGGTAGGTAGACAAAGTCAGTAACCTCAACAAAATAAATACAGGAAAACATAAGTCAACGCCTGAAACACAAGGGAACTGAAGCATCTCAAGTTTTCTGTGGGATACAACCCTGTGTTTTTGGAAGTGGCTGGCTTGAGAGTAAATCTTGCATGTCTAATTGCCACCACAGAGCATTTGTGGACAATTATCCCACACCACACGGAGATGGCAATGGAGGGGAATGACTATAAGGGTGTGTATGTGCGGTTTGCGGGGGGGCATCCGAGCGGGTGGTGATCACATCACTGGCGTGCCCCTCATCATTGAGAGGTTAACTCTGCAGGCATTCCTAAATGCTGTGCAATCAGGACTGTTATGACATGATGCTCCTCTGGGACAGTCTGGTCCTGAAATGCAAGGGCTTTCTGGTAACACCGGCTGCCTGTCTGCCCTACTTCTCACTGGCTCTCGCTCATTTCTATTTGCTTGTGTTTATCTGTGTACGTGTGCATGGATTTGCCTGGCCTACTTCTGCCCATAACAGCTGCAGGCGTCTTAATAATAACATCATTTCATAAAAATGATGAGAACTGAAAAAAATAAAAAAGAAATATTGGACTGATGCAAACAGATAAAGGGACAGAGGACATCTCTGACTCAAAGTGGCTTTACACTTCAATGGGCAAAAGGAAAAAAGTAAGCTAATTGTTAAGGAAGATAATAGCACAGCTTCAAGCTTTAAAGAGGAGAAGCAGTCAATCCCCACTGATGAGTCAAAAATAGTAAAAAGAGCTCTTTCTATATTCATGAGCCATAATAAATTAAATTTACTACACCCACAACATTACGATTAACTTTTGTAGATTAACAGCCAATTTGTATCATAAGTAATATGATGAACAGATTACTGGAAAACACTGAAAATATTTTGATGTGTATGATGGTTTGTCTGTTTTTTTGGCTGAGGAGTTTAAAGTTATTACTGTGTTTTAATCAACACAAAATGGATCATAAAACAAGCGTTTTTTTCCTTTGCACTGACTTTCCTCCCTCAATCAAGGTTTCATTTTATCTCACCCAAAATTTGGCAACTATACACACTGAACTTGTGTGTATGCACATGTAAGCACACTCCAACGGTCATATACGATCTGTGACTGAAAGCTTCCAGAGCGAAGTGTGTGCGTCTCAATGAGTTATGATCAGTCAGCCAGACACATGGAAGTCTGCCTATAAAGACACAGAGCCATCATAACATACACAACCACACAGAGATGTGGATTTGTGCCCATGAAGATATGAACACTCATGAAAATGTTACGTATGGGACACACATGCGTGCTGGCATGCATGTGCACACACACACACACACCTGCTGGTGAGGAGATGGGCCCACAGTGATAAATTGTGGAATGCTATCTGTTATGTGTATGAATGATGAATGTAGTAAAGTGAGCCATGGAAAAAGCCTTCCCTGACAAGTTAATCTCTAATAAATTCTCCAGACGTCAACATTAAGAAGAGAAAAAGAAAGAAAAAAGGGTGGACATAAAAAAAAAAAAAAAAACAGAGGAGGGGTACATTTTAGGGGTAATAGTTTGGTAACAGGAACCTTATTGGAAAAAAGTTTGAAAATACATGAATAAGCTGAAAATACAGAGGTACAGTACAAGCTTTGTGCATGTGTGTTTATACTTCAGTGTGGGAACACAAAGGTACGAGTCTAACAATGTGTGCATGTGTAACTGTGCCGTATGTGAGTTGATTTAGCCAGTGCGAAGGCCTGTGGTTGGGAACCTGTGATGTATGGTGTAATCATGCTGTCTGATCAGCGGGCACTCTGCTCAGTTCATCTGTTGCGAGCTGTCAGGACTCCAGCTGAGGGTGAGGCCCTTTAATGGCGCAGGAGGAAATAGGTGTTCTCTTAAAAACTCTCGCTGTAAAAAGATATGTGCTAGGATATATCAAATTTCCAATAATTCCCAACTTTTTCCCAGTTTTTTGTGAGGGTATATACGTACGTGTGTGTGTGTGTGTGTGTGTGTGTGTGTGTGTCTGTGTTTACAGTGAATAGAAACCACAAATTGCAAAATATTTTGAGTTTGTGGGGTCAGAGATCACTAATGCAAAACCGGTGTAACTATATACGTTTTAGGTTTTTTTGGGGCAAGATAAAAATAATTATTAACCTCCACCAAGGCATAATCCATCTGTACTGCTGCTATAGACTGAACACTGTTGCCCCCTGGAGGTGAAAAATGAACACTCTTGTTTCAATATTTGCCTGTTTTAATATTATAAATAGCTTTTTGTATTTTTTTCCAAACAAGAAGCTGTCCTCTAATATTCCCTAAAATTTAGTCATTTGTTCTTTGTGTAACACCCTTCCAAAACAAAAGCATCGAGATCTGATATTTTCCATCATGTTGCAGATTGACAAATAAACCAGTACGAGTGAAAATATAAACCTCTCTGGGAAACACATTTAAGTATTTACTAATGCTTTACTTTAAGTGTCTAGTTAAGTGTCTGTTAAGGAGAGTGAGAATAAAGACATTTCTAAATGTGTTATGATTGCACTATGGGTTGTAGTTACTATTAATTGTCACTGGTAGTTACCTGTGGGCGGCTTCCTTTCTGAACTGTCTCTGAAGACGACTGGGGTATCCGAACAACTATTGGATGGATTGCCAGGATATTAGACATAGGCAAAGAATCCTAAAGAATTTGGTGATCGTCCAGGTTAAGTCTTTGGTCAATTGCTCTTTGTGTTACCTCATGTGCTTCGGTTTTTCCGTTTTATTCCAGTTCTCCTGGAGATCTTGAGCTGGATCTGGAAACATTGCTGCTGAAAGCCTACAATTCCCACTGACACACTGAATGTGATATTGGACTATTTAAGTAAACATGACGTATTCCAGCGACCAGCCAAAATCTGGTTAAAACAGCAAAGTTGGCAGGTCACCAAACATCACCCGGAGGTTTTTCTTTCATGGTGGCTTTGTGATAAAATAGTCAAAGTGCCTGATTACTTTGAGGATTTACCAGCGACTCTGACCTACAGGCAGGAAAGAAAGTTGCCTGATCTGCCAGCATCAAAGAACGTTATGGCATCATCTCATTTGTGATGATTTGGCGGAAACTAAAATAACGAGCATCTTAAAAACAAAAAGTCTATTCTCCCGTCCAGCCCGTCTGTTTTGAGTGCATGTTTGCATGCATCTGTGAGCGCATGCATTCTAAACAGGCCCAACTAATCATCTCAGGTCCCATCACAGAAAACAGCCTCTAATCCACTTCCTTCAGAGACAAAGAAGCAGGAGAGTTACGCAAGGCCTGCGATTGATCGGCGGCACTAATGTGGAACGACCTCTGACATCTGGCTTCTAAGGCTGGATAGCTCTTCTTCCAATGCTCCTCTTCATTCAAACAAACATGCACAAACTACAAAAGCAATCGCAGTCAGCTTTCATGCACACAATCTATGTTAAGTGCGCAAATATGAATATCCACACCCACAAATACAAAATCTGTATAGAAATCAATGGAGCTCAGGAAGACTGGTCAAAACACATTCACACAAACACAAAGGCAAAATTACCATGTCGTGAAGACTGTGTTACACAATGCTGTCAAGGTAACTACAAAAACAAATATGTAGGTGTGTTGTCATGCTATTCCAGTTAAAACCGCAGAACAATAGCACTGCAAGATATTCAAAGAGCATGGAAATAAATTTGACTTTACTATAATAAACTAGCCGAGGCACTGTCATTGTTAGCGAGCAGCAATAAGAGGTCCACGCTGAGCCACTTCAGCGGGGACCTCAGAGGTCAAGAGTGTTTGAAGCACACTGTTAATATACCTTTCACTTCAAGTAATGGCAAGAGGTTGGGGGCAAACAAAGCTGCTACTCTAGAAACTCTAAGAGCACTTTCCCCGAATCACAAGAAAAGAAGTCTTAAGGAGGTGAAACAAAACATCCTCTAAGTTCTATTTAAACCGGTCCATCATGGAGGACTTGGCTTCACAAAATAGATGTCCTCGAGAAGCATGTTAAACATAAGAGGCCTGACTTACCAGGAAAACAACAGAAACAAAACACATTCTCATGTCAGCCATGTCAAACTGATCAGTCTCAATTGCTGACAGAGGAACAGTGTTTCAGTTGTACTTATCCTCTTATATTATTGTCGTCAAACACTCAACAATGCACAAAAACAATGACTGGTGTTGAAACTATAAATGTGAAGTAACTGGAACCATTATGTGCAGCTAAAGGGATAAACAGGCAGCAGACTTGCGACTGAGTCTTCATCTGACTATTTAGTGGTCATGCAGATACTGCATAGATACTTCAACATCACTGTCCACTTGTTTTCCAATGGCTAGAAAAACATCAAGGGAGGTTTATAGATAAGACACAGTTTCATAAAAGTTATGGACTGATCCACTTTCTCCCCCAACTGTTGTTTTCTCTTCCCAAAAAGTAGTCACTCCTTTAAAAATCCTTTTTTTAAACTACTCTTGTCAAGTTATTGATACAACTCTCATATTTACAGATCATCTCCAACCTGGTGACTCTTATCTTTACTCTGTGCTTGCAGGTCATTTCAAAAGTGTATGTTAAATTTTATTTTAGCAGGCATGACAGGTGTATTTATGCTCATCAATAAGGTGGTAAGTTACAATTTTTAAAAATTTCCTCATGAGGTGGCACAGTATGGATGTAAACTTCACAGACAACTCTACAATTGGTGATTTTTTCTCTCTCTGTTCACTGGGAAAAGAAAACATTCAAGACATAGCTATCATAACACTGTATTGTTCTCCCAGTATTGTCTTAGCATAAACCAAATATCCACAGAGAGGACAGGGCACAGCGCAGGGCAGAAAAGGGCATTATTATATGTTATTTTCCATCATTAAATTGTCATCAAAACACTTGGGACTTCACAGAAAGTGCAGTTTGTGAAACAGCTCACTGAGTAAAGAGGCAACTCAAACCAGTGAAGAATGTGGGCCAGAGTATTTCTGAGAACAGTGTGACTCCAAACAAAGAGCCAGATTAACACACCCTCCATCTCTCCATGCTGAGATTGTGCTGGCACACAACTGCTATCACTACCTAGTGCTGAGAATTAGGTGAAATATGATCAATACTATCAAAATACAAAAGAACAAAGGTACGTAAAAATGATTACGCTGCATATTCAAATGTGCAATATGCTTCGCTGGCACTTGAGGATATTTGATTTAAAGGTTTGCAAATGGGCTTGATTGTGGTGTAAAAACATCATCACTCAGTTTTGCCAAGCACACACAGACACAGGCATATGCACCAACACGCATAGAGAGGGCCACCATGTAAGCAGAGAGACTACGCGCCGAGCCAGCGCAGCATTAGTGGTCTGATTTATACCACCGACAAAACTTGTTTTCGAAGATCGCTCTTCACACAAATATGCCGCAGAGCGCAGCTGGAAGCCATCACCCCGCCGCAGAAATCAAACGTGGTGGGATTAGCCATCCCAAAATGTATTTTCTAACGCAAATCCCAGAGTAAACAGAGAGTAGAGGAATGAGATGATGACAAGAAGGTTGGAAACAAACTGTTAGAGTCTTTGAACGTTTGCACCGGATCAGGCGTTTGATGTTGATACAGAGAGATGAGAGTGAGCAATGGAGATCAGGGACGGCAGAGAGAGAAAGAGAGAAGAAGAAGAAGGTGGAATAGAAAGGTGGGGGGAGTGTTTGTAGAAATTGCCGGGCAGGGTACAAGGTGTAGTCGGCATCGTTTGAAGTGGGTTTTCCACACATCCAAAGAAGGAAGCGGAGAGAGAGAGAAGAGCAAACAAAGTGAAAGTGTGAGAAATCCTGGGAACTGCACTGAATGGATATCAACACCAGCCACCCGCCAAGGATAGTGTTTTCATTAACATGGGATTTCCAACAAAAAAGTTGTGATTCCAGCGCAGCAAAGAGCACGTTCCTCCCGTCTTCTCTAAATCCATCTCCTGAGTTAAGCCTGCCGTGACTAGATAAAATAACTCCGCTGATTGATATCTCTCCTCTGGTTATTGCTTTGGAGAGTGGACAGAACTGATAGATACAGTAGATACCACCTGACTCCTCTAGACACAACATGGATGATATTACAGTCTGCTGGTCTTTGTCCACTGTGTACAGGATTCATTTTACATTAACTAATTTACAACATGATTACAATTTCATACTTTTTACTGTGCACCTTTTGAGTGATCATGTTGTGAGGATGAACACAGAGGAAATGCAAAGTCATCAAAACTGGTGAATATCTATGCTACGATACACTAATGGCGCATTTACACTGGTACCTACTCACTTCGCTATGCTTCACTTCGGTTTTGGTGCATTTACACTGGCAAAAAAGTACCTGGAACTTGGTACCTGGTAAAACTTTTTGTACCTCCTCTCCTGCATTTCCAAAAAAAGTACCCGGTCAGGTCGGAGCAGGTACTAAAATCTTATTGGTCGGAATCGTCACTGCGTTGTTTTGTCATCACTGCGCAGCACGAAATCACCACAAACACGAGGCATTTTTAAATCTTGGGCAAACCATGCAGACGTGTTTGAAATAACAACAAGAAGAGAAATGGCATCTGTAAGAAATCCTGCCCCATGGACTCAGGACGAGGTGCAAACCTTTCTGTCATTAGTCACTGATGAGAAAATTCAGCGGGAACTGGACGAAACGAAAGAATCGCACAAAAGATGACGTCATGAATGACGGCCAGCTACACGGAGAAGGGACTATACTCGACAATGTAAATGCAACCGAGAGGGGCTGATCCTGAGCGATCCGAGGCGAAGCGAGTAGGTACCAGTGTAAACGCGCCATAAGTGGTTCTGTCATATTTTCCATTGCAAACCAAGAACACAACCTCAGGAGGGGTGTAGTTTATAATTCATACTAAAAAAAAAAAAGGTGCCTCATTCACTGTACCTGCCAGTTACTTAGGAATATGGCTCATGGTATTACTGTATGCACAACAAAAGTAATGAGACTCACCGCTCAGTGTCCACTGCTTAGTGATCATAATGGACCTGATGTAATGAGCAGCACATTCGTCCAACTTCCTAATGAAAAGTTTGATTTCCAAGTAATAAATCCAACTTTTGTTCAATTCAGTACAGAGTGTTTTTGTTTTATTTTTATATCTGTTGCAACCTCAAAGCCATTTCAAGCACAGATATGGTCATATTTTATCATTCCAGCTGTCTACAGAGGTGGAGCAATGGCTCAAGATTTACCTCCCTGATCTATTTTGTGCCATTTTTTGCCTGTAAATACAATCTCTCTGCTTTGAGCTCTGAACGCTTGCAAATTATGTGTGACCTGCAGCTCAGTGCTGTACCTGAGCGCATCCTGTGCAGATATAGGTACGACTGATCACTGATAGCGGCTGATGTTAATTACAATTTACAAACTTCTTGGAGAAATATTGTAGATTTTAGATTGCACTTTATTGACCTTATGACTAATCTTAACCATTAATGTAATAAAACACTGTATACTGTTCTTTATTTTCCATATTTCACTCCCCTGTTCTTTAGTTGTTTGCTTCCTCAAGCAGAAAGCAGCAAAATACCCTAGTTTTTTATTTTGGAAAATTATTTATATTTAGAAAAAACAATGTTTATTTAAATAGGTACAAAGAAACAAGACAGAATGAATCAGGCCTGAAGCAGTGGGTGTGTCTTAGTCCAGATGTGTACCCATGGCTCCATTTGGATGTGATGGGGGGGAAAAAATCATTAGATTTCCATCAATCATTGATCTTCTATATGAAAAATTCCCGCTTGTTTCTAAATGAGGTAACAGTTAATAAAATGAAGTGGTGGCAGCCTGTGATGACTCTATTAAGTAATGTGATGGCAGAGTAAATGGGCAGCTGGTGACTGCGATGCCAAATAAAGGCACCTGGGTCAAACCCTTCAACAGCTCGAAACTACAAAAAACAGTGAATGAAATAAGGAAATTAGTAAACCTAGGGGGGAATTAAGAACAGAGGAACCAACTATGATGGAGGGGCAAAAAGACCAAAACATAGTGATGATAATAAACCAGAGAGAGCAGAGAGAAACAAACATGGACAGAGAGAAAACAGAGCGAGAATCTGTTACGTGGCTCTTACTCAGTACTTCATCCTTGGTCCATGTGTTGTCTATTACCTCCTGCTTTTTTGTTTCTGCCCTACTTCCAGCTCACATACCCGCCGTGCCAACAACACGCTAGCCAAATTAATAGCAAATACACACACACACACACACACAAGCGCACACACACACGCATACAAACACACTGGAATAAGTGCCAACATCCTTGCTCCAAGCTGGCATGAGTACAACACACTGTTGCTTATCCAGTCAGAGCTTCCACTAGAGGCTATTTTCCAATCAAATCAAAAGAAGGGCTTAGCAGGTAGGCCCGGGCCTTTGTCTGTGGGGCTGGATGGATGAAACAGACACTATGAGAATGTCCTCTGTACTTCCTTAGTTGCTTTAATCCAGTGTTGGGCGGTCACTGTAATCCGCTCACTTGGATAACATAATTACATTACAAAAACAAGGTTACTAATCAGACCAGGAGATTATTATCAAATTACCAAAAAAGAAAAAAAAACAAAAATTATTATGGTGGATCTCAGTGCTCGTGTGTTGTTGAGTGTGGTTGCGAGAAAGCCGGCTCGACATAAAGCAGCGCATTACGTGACCAGTGGAAAAGCAGACAAGTGCAGTTTTTGGCAAAAACATCTGAAATCTGTGGTGATTTGGCCCACAAAAACACATAAGAATACATAAGCCTTAAAAAGTCTGCCTAACATGGCTGTGTAAGCAACCAGAGGTTCTCATTACAAACCCACATGATATGCAACATCCCCTCAATGGAACACATATTGTCTGCATGTCTCAATTACAGCTTGAATTCTTCACTTAAGAAGCACACACACACACACACACACACACACACACACACACACACACACACGAGCACAAGAACATATGTGAATACACTGATGCTTCTTTGTGTATTTATTCACAGAAAGCCATGTAAGGATGCACAGACAAAAATATATTTAGAACTATTTGAAATGGATTATAGTTTGTAGAGTTTGGCAACGACAATGACGAAAACTCACAGACAGGCTTTGCCCAACTCTTCCATTTCCACTAAATAGAACCTGCTGTCTGTGTGTGTGTGTGTGTGTGTGTGTGTGCACGCATACGTACAAGTGTGTTTGGGCTTGGCCACGCAGCAGAGCTCTCTCAGGTTACACACACACAGGAAGGCTCAGAGCAATAACAAAGGCCTTTCAAAGGAACCCTCAGCAGGTTAAGATAAAATGTTTTCGCTCAAACTGATAAAAAGCATCTGCAGCTTAAATGAACGAGCGCTGGTATCAGTGGCGTGGTATGTGCAGCAGATCGAGCGGTACAGATTAAAACAGACACCGGGTTGTCTCCACAGACCCGCACAGTGCTGAAAGTAAATGTGTGTCTGGTGTCTGGTCTGAGACACCTGTGAGGTTTAGTTCCAGCTCTGACTCCACACATTTCCAATCAGGTCGACATGAGAATACGGACCGTGTGTTATCGAACGCTACACTTTTTGGTCCGCCTGTTATGTTAGAGAACTACTCTAAGTGTTTTCCCAGCAGCATCACTGTGCACAATCGCCTCCTTCACATCACATGTATGCTTGTAGGGCACATGCTTTGTACATGTGATAGATAAAGCCGACGTCTCACACATGAGGAGGCTTCAAGTGGCGTGCGTTGTTGTGTTTCTGTACAAAATGATTCTTCATAACCACTCAGGTTGACAAGGACCCTGTTTGTATTTACAGCACAGGGCCTAGAGAGAAGAGAGTCAAGGCAGCGTTGTGTGTGTGTGTATGTGCGGTTGTGCGTGGGGGGTCATAATTATGCATGGTCACGCTAACATCTGTCCTGTCACTTTAGCATGTGTGCATACTGTATGACTGTACCACTGGGTGTCTGCAGCTTTTTTTTGGGTTTAAATTATGACTTTTATGACATAATTGATGCCAGTTAGAATGGCAAGCCCACATTCCACAAGTGACATAAATGTAAAATTAGAAACAATTGTATGGAAATCAGATGGAGGCTTCTGCACAGGGGATTTTCCCGAGGGAAAGTCCAACAAAATGCAAAACTTAACTACTTAAAATTAACATCATTGGCTGTTTTTTTGTTTGTCATTTCTGAGTAGTTAACATTTCTGTCAGTTATGACCACGGACTGTAATCATGTCGCAAAAGTGAGCCCAATGCGGGAGTGCAAAAAAGTGCAATACTCCCAAAGGCCACTAGACGCTGGCTCCAAAAAACTAACTGCAATTGAATGTTTGGTCAAATTCTGAATAAATAAACCGATGATCTGTGATGACAGCTTACACTGGATAGCTTAGACAGTTTTTTTTAATACAATACTGAACATTTAATGAGTGCACTGTTATTAATACACAAGATTAGAAAAACTGCAGAAGTAAAACTGAGCAAAAATCTACATTTAATGTGTACATTTTATAACTTCTGGTCTACAGACACCTTAATGTCCACATCTTACCTGGAAGCCCTGGATCCGAGCCAGGTAGTCAAGCTGTTGTGCTGGCTGTACAGAGACACCACAGGCCAGGTTTTTCCCCTTCATGGGTAGCGAGGCGTCCGCTGTGGGTGACTGACCGTTAAGCAGCAGCTCCCTGGCCATGGTAGCTGTTGGACTGGGTGAGGAGGACGAGCCGCTGTAATAAGGAGGGTGTCCTGGGGGTAGCGGGGCAGAGCAGGGCCCCATGTCTTTGGATGTCATGTAGTTGACGGAGCCGCCGCTACTGCCCCCGGGGCCTGCAGCACTGCCACCTTGCTTTCTACTGGCCTCCATCTCCTGATAGACGTCGGGGCTGAGGTGGAGCAGTCCCTTCTGGGCTGGAGGGGGTCAGGGAAAGGGGGAGGAGGGAGTGGGGGGAGGTTGGACAGAGAGGATTGAGATAATGGGTAGAGATGGAGAAAAAAAAAGTGTGTGAATAGATATATGGAGAAAGACGAGACGAGAAGGAGTGGAAAGAGGAAACAGGTGGAGATAAGGTGGAGTTTACAGAGATGTGACACCAGGAAGAGAGAATAGAAATAAAGGGTTAAAATGACTCATAACTAGGTATTGAAGTACTATGAGGTCTTTTGTCACTCACAATGAGAAAATGCCACAGTGTGTTTGTGCATGTGTGTGTCTGACTGTGCCCAGTTGTGTACATAGTTGTGTGCTCTCAAACTAACATCCCATCGGCAAACGCAGTTGACAGTTTCTTGTAGTTTGGCAGGTCGGAGCACTGTTACAGTGTCTGCTGGGAAGCACACACAGCCTCTTTCTTCCTCGCTCTCAAACACAAACACAGAGACACAAACGGAGCTTCTACCAATATCAACAGAGCGTTTATGACTTCATCTTTGATGGGAATCGGCATCATCAGCTATCCTGCTCCGCTGGTGACGTCTCTTCAAGAACTGACCTAAAACAACCTGGAAGCAAAGTCATATCAGAGTTGTTGTGAGAAGCTTTGTTGTCTGACCAGCTTGAATCCAGACATACTGTGGTTCTAGATAGCTGAGTACAACAGCAGCTCCAAGACTACTTCCCAATCCAAACCATTTGGATCAGTTTTATTTGTTTATGTTGGCTTCCTGGACTCTGATATCACTGACTTGGAATGGCTGCGGCAGGTGGAAGGAGGAAACACCAATGGGTTGAGGTTCAATACTGTGTGGCCACAGTGAAACAGAGCAGAAAGACAATGAAGCATGAAAGAGGAAGAAGAAGATGCAGAGATATAAAGGGAGAGAAAGGATAAAAGACAAGGATGAGCTGGGAGCCAGTTCAGATGGAAGAGGAGGTGGGGATGTGTGGATGTGAAACCCATGCGGAGCCTCCAAGCCCAGCCAAGGTCACGAGAGACAGGAAGACCAGCTGTCTGTGTGTCTGTGCGTACGTCTGTGGGCTTGTTTGTGTGTGCATATGGACCAACAGCTGGGAGAAAGCGCTGGAGCGAACACATGACTGACAGGCCACTTCCTGTTTGAGTTAACATTTACCATCGCACACATACAAAGACACAGAGTTTTGCACACTTGCAGCTTACTCTAGGCTAAGGTTTCTGGGAACCTGCTGACAGTATTTCCAATTATGAACAAAGAAGTTTGCGTTCCTTTCCAGAAGAGCAGAAAAGCTGGAGGAAACAGCAATGAAGTCCAGGGCTTATTACTCATACTACAACAAACTGCCCCTTGCCAGCAATGACACAACTGCTAGGATTTTTCCCCCCTCCCAATCATGATGACAACTTTAATTTGAATTTACACAAGTAAAACTTGCAGGCCTGTGCATTCTGAATGTAGCATCATAAAAATGAAAGGTGTTAGCCAACATGACATCAGCAGTGGACAAGGAGTACT
>OOFC01049728.1:1481-17006 GCA_900323345.1 Pseudochromis fuscus
CAGATCCTCGTTTGCTCTCCTCGTCGTGTTCATTGGGACTGAAACATAGATACGTTTACATCTTACTCGTGCTTCCTTGCTTTGACCCCGCCTTAATGTGACGCCCACTACCCCGCCCATCCCGTCTCCAGCTGAGAGGACATATGTTGTAAATTATACAGATTATTATTAACACCTGTTGTACCTTAATTAACTGTATTTCCATCTCATTTTACCAACTGTAGCTGCAGGCTTCATGAAGCTACGTCATCGCCCTCATCCAGTGCAACAACGGGATTTATTTTGGACGGGATTTGATCTTTCAGCAGGTCGATACGTTTGATGAATTGTCAGATTGCTTTTCTTTAATTGTACTTTGCGCCTGGCTTCTCTATGCAACGATCAGTATATGCAAATATAATTTGTCCTTCCTCTTAGCGCCTCCATCTCAAACAGGCCTCTCGTCTGCCATCAAAGATTTCGGTTTTATGTGTCTCACTGAAACAAAGTCTTTCATGCTTATTGGTAAGAAACAGAGGTGAAGAAGTGGCAAAGCTGTCCAGGGACTTTTGCCCAATGCATGCAGATTACTGTATGAAAAATGTTCTGTAGTAGAAATCTGCAGGAAAGCAGATTGAGCCAAACTGAGCCAATCACAACATGAGAAGAAAGAGCAGAAAATCAACTGGATGCAGGTGTTTTTAGTCCTTAAATGCACGAATGGTTGTTTCATATCTTTCCTCTGTCATCTCCTAGAGTTTGAATTGATTCACGAAATCCCAAAGTGCTTCTTTATTTCACATGACAGAAATTTAGAGAGGTTAAAACGTGAGATTTTGTGGCAAAGCAAAACTTATTATATTGAATTATAGTGAAGATTTATCATATTCAGTTTGCTCTTTCAAAAAGTGTGAGTGAAGTAAAATTACATCTTTATTTAAATTTCAAAGGAAAATTTTCGGGGCTTTTATTGTGAAAGTCAGGTGAGAAGACTGATGTCACTTATGTGTCTGTACATTTAGAGCTATTATCAGGAGGTGAGTAACTCAGCTTATCAGTGCACAACAACAGCATGTAACTGTTGGTTTAACATTTTGATTAAACAAATGAGATCCTTGGTGTGTCAGTCAGTCAGTGCTGTTAGTCAGGTTTTTAGGTCTTCATGCTGGGCTGGGCAAACATCCTCCCACCTCTAGCTCCCAATTTAATAATAAAACTCTCTGCATAACGTGCAGTCGCCTCCAGAGTCCAGGACAAAGTGAGACAGATCAACTGGACTTCAGTATTTTTGACTCGTCCTCTCTGAGTACAAGGAAAACATAGCTGAGTGTATGTTAAATGTTAACCATGAAAAAAAATCACACTTCACTGAATATGTCCAACTTGGTTTTGAAGTAAAACCAAAGAGGTGTTGTGTTCTGTTTCCTGTGTTTGACGTAGTTGCCATTGCCTTTTTTTGCTGCTGTTGTGGGAGCGAGATCTCCAGGTTTTTAGAGGATGTGAGATCATATTCACTTTGTCTCTGTGTTCAGTAACTTGCCAGATGCAGTATTGGTATTTTGTCAGATTAACTTCAGATATACAAATATTATAATATATACAAAATATTTTGATATGGAAAATTTCTGCATATTTTTTTTCCCCCTCCACACTCTTGTATTGTTCGACCCACTTATCCTTTAATCCCTCACCTCTTTATACCCACATGATTTTTACCTGTGAAACACATTTGGGTTATTTTGTGTGTATGTCTTTATTTTTTTATGTAGTGGTTCAGATTATTCTAAGCGTGTGTCTACATCTGCATTCATGAGATTTACTTTATTCTATCTTAAATTCTATTCTGCTTTACATGAGTGTGTAAGACTGATCCGAAGGGCTATGCTACACACACATCGTTCTGTTCACATTCCAGCTTGTTCAGACTTTAAAGTGGAAGTGCCATAAAATACACCCCACCCCAAAAACTATGCATTTCCTACTGTAAATCATTCCCATATACAGTAATGTGAACACTTCTCAAGGCCATGGTCACCTAGGATGCTTTATGCTTTATTTGGTGTAGTGATCTGGTTGCAGCAGATGCATGTCTGTTGCTAAGAATACATTTAGGATGTGAATACAAGCAAAGTAAGACGTTGAAGAGAGCAGAATCGAGACCTTTAGTCATAAATTTATCTTCTTCCTCTTCTGCTTTTCACGAGCACCACAGATTAATCTCTACCCTCTCCCGGTTCAACCTAATTTATCATTACACCCATCTGAGACCGAAGTGTAGCTAGCTAACATGAATTATGTAGCCGACGACGATGACGCCGCTTCAACTAAAAAAAGCCCAAACTATACCAATACAGACACTCAAATCAAACCTCTTTTGATTAAACAGGAAGTGATTTTGGACAGACACTCTATGTATGAACATAGACGCTATGTAGTAAAGTGTGAGAGACATCAGCACATATCTAGCTCATCACAAAGGTAGCAAACATGGTTGATGAAGTCTGGTGTGCTGCTTTGAGACAGTGGGTCGTTGTTGGAGTTACTCCAGCTCACAGGTGATACAGAAATGAGCTCAGCAGTCATGTCGCTTACAGACGAAGCAGCAATGTAGCAAAAAAAAAAAAAGCATTTTTGTGAGACTGGACCCTTTGTTTTTAATGTTTCAACAAAGCTTTAACAATCCCCCTGCTGATCCATGTAGCTTAAAATGTTGTTTTTGGTCATTTGGGTCATTTTATTCACTGGATGTAACACATTTGAAGTGTGTTGCTGAGTTAAAATTCATGCAACTTAGAGTTACAGAGCCAACAAAACTCTCCTGTAGGCACAAGCTTAAAAGAAATCTTTATGTTGGGACTTTGAGAGCAACACAAAACCCAACTCTTTGGCAACTTCTGCATTTTACAGTCTCTCTCTCTAAATAAAAGGTTGCTGATGTAAGAGTTTAGTTGATTGTGTAACCACAGATGAAAAACAGTGCCATCTAGAGGTCCCTGGGGACCAGAGAAGGACAAAACTGACCCGAACCACCTCCGACTGCCTCCGTTTGTCGCGATGCCTCCTCTCTGATCACGGCCTAAAACCCGAGCAGGGGAAACCTCAGCAGGCTCGGTCTAATTAGACGAAGATGACACTTTTTTTTATTTTTCTCCTTTCTGTGCCATAAACACTGCAACTGGAAAACGTCACGAGCACTTCAGTCCTATGAGCCTATTTGCCAACAGCAGTCGTCCATTTTCCAGGACATACATACATAATCTTCTCGTGCCATATGGGGGTTGAATATGCAACTAAAGAAAGAAGGAAGAAAAAAAAAAAAACGTACAAGCATATCATGCATTTATTCAACCACCATTTTACATGATTCATGACCCTTTCCTCAGGCGTGGGTCTTGTGTGTATCATAGTCATTTCAGAGCTTTGTCATAGGCCTCACATCATTGTATTAATCATTGTTATATTATATGGGAACGGGGAGGGGAGGGGGGTTCATAATATGAGATAGATACTGGGTTTATATTGCATTACGGTATGATGTGATGCAAGCGGACTGATCAGTGAAAAAGAGGGATGCATTTTTGGGAAGTTTATAAATCCTTAGGTTCTGAACTGGATTTTAAAGTAGCATGGTTTGATTTGTTGATGATAAATGATTCTTCTGGGGGGTTTTGTTTGATTCTCTTGTATTTTATTGTATGTATTGTACAATCCGACGCCCTGAGGGAGAAGGAAAACTACAGTGACTCCTGAACTGCTGTGAACTAAAGGAAACATTGTTATTATTATTATTATGATTATTGATTTCTTTCTTTTCTTTGCACAAGTTGGAATGGCCTTAATTTTGCTTTACTTGCTTCTATTGTGTATTGGCACAAAGTGCACCTGTTTAATTTGCAGAACTTACGATGCTCATTACGATGCTTATAATCTGAGAGTGCACATCAAAGCAGGAAGAAAAAAAAAAGAAAAAAGAAAAGTTCAGCAAATCCTTTTTATTTTTCATTAATCTGAGAAACAATATTTTGCATGAATATAAATACAATGGCAGATATTTTGGCTTGTACAAAAAATGTGAAGCAATTTGAAGAGAAAAAAAAGAATGTACCGTTTCTGCTGTATCTGTATATATCTAAATATTTATTGAAATATGTCATACTACTAATTCTATTAACGATTAAAAGGTTTTCTGAACAAAAATCTCTTTACCTGTTTTTGAACATTGTTAAGGTTGTTGGAGTTGGATCTTCTGCTTTCTGTTACTCGACTCAAGGATCTGTGTAATCATTAAAGAAAAAGTATTAAAAATTGCAAATAAGTCCTTTGCTGTAGGGTGTATTTATTGCTTGATATCCCAGTGATGGATATACCATCATATGCTTTCTTTATATCTTGTCTGACTTCTTGTGCTTCTACACTAGTAGAAAGTATTTGCCTTGTTTATAATTTAACCACAGTGCAGCATGTACAGTTGTAACCAACGTAAAAAGTAAAAAAAAAAAAAAAATTGTGTTGTATAAAAGCACAAACAACAGCACACCATTTTACCAAGTGACAACTTCTGGGGTTCAAAAATGAAGCTGCAGTTCTTTGAATGGCCACTTGAGGCTCCAAATGCTTCACAATTCACCCTTTCACTCACACACCGATGGAAACCGAACCATGCAAGGTGCTAGCTAACATCAGGAGCAACTTAGGGTTCAGTGTCTTGCTCCAGGGACACGGGGGCTGGGACTACCAACCATGCAATTTGTGGTCGACCTGCTTAAGGTGCAAAAAAGTGCACAGAGATGTTTTGCAACCGAATTCATATATTCCTAGCTAACATCGTCATTATCATGCTCCAGCTTTCATTTTTGAAATATCTGACTGATCTGACCATAGACTGTATATAAACATGGATGTAGCCAACAAGTCTCAAAAGTGAAAGTAATGTGAAAGTGCAAAAAAAATTCAGTGCTCCCGATGGCCACTAGATGCTGGCTCTAAAAAAAAAAAAAAACTGTAGCTCCAATTGACTTAAATTCAAAAATGGTCATAGTCAATCAACACATTTTTATCCACAAGCTACTCTGATGTCATTATCAGCAATGTGGTTGTCCATCTGGTAAATATATATTTTATTATGTTACTTTTGGTGTGTGTAGCTAATTGTCCAGTCATGACAGCTGTACAGAGCTGAATTTACATGTAAGTAGCAGCCAGGTGTTGTTACTGGTTGCTCCGCCCCCTTAATCCTCCCCAGCTCCTCCCTCTCATCCAAATATGGTCACTTCTGGCAAAAATGAATCCATGATGAGGATAACCAAATGCCAACTGCAAAAATGGATTATGTGTTTGTGGCTACGTTCATCTTTTATATTCAGTGAGTTATTTGACACTTTTTGAAACAAAGTTACAAACAAGCTTCACAATGAAAGTAAGCAACAGGTAGAAAAAAATAACTGAAACTTCCAGAACAGCAACATCCTTCCACTTTGTAAATTTAAATACTATTAATCTTTTAAAAGTTTCTCCTTTTTAAAAGCAGAATAAAAAAAATCATCACATTTGTTTAACAGGACAAAAGCTGTTAGCTTGGAGGCTGCAGCAGCTCTGGGAAAACACCAAGGTTTTTTTGTTAGAGTTCATTTTCAACCCCAAATCAAACTGACCCCCAAACAACACACACGTGCACTTTCACAAATTTAAAACTTATTTTTGTTCTTGTTTTGTTTGAAGGGAGAATTATATTTTACTGTTGAAGATCAGGAAAAACAAAGCAAACCCAGGGTGAAACTAAATCACTTTAATATGGTTTTTCTTGTGTGGCTGACAGGCAACATTTACTCAAAGTGAGGATGTTTTGTGCTTCAATAAAAACAGCTGAAGCTCAAATACAGTAATGGCCAAATTCTTGCTTGTTTCTGTTTGCATCTTGTTGTTCATGTCTTCAGATGGTCACTCTTCTACATGAATTTGTCCATTAAAATGTATTTAAAACATCTTACTGAGACTTAAGAATTGCTAATTTTCTATTATTTAGCCACATTTGCATTTGAAATTAGGACCAAGTCAGACTCTAAACTTATGATTTAATTACATTGGTTTTTATTTTTTCCAGAGATTGTAGCTGAATCCCACGTGTAGGCGCCGCCAGGAATTCTGGGAACCATGAAAAAAATCACATTGGTCTCCCCCAAGGAAGCTGTTGTTACCACATCTGTAGGACCCAACTGACGCATTAAAACCTTTACCTACACTGATTAGATGTTGGTTAAAAAGGAGTGAGTTGTAGGCTAACACTGGTCTGTAGCTAGCTTATTTCACTATGGCCATTAAGCTAACAGGTTCATTTCCACTCACAGACTGTATGCTAGGCTACCTACCTCTGTTGGAGACACACTGGCTCACATATTGACACCTCTCTTTTCCCTCTCTTCTCTCTCCTTTCTCTCTTTCCTGTTTTGAAAACGGGATTTATTTTTTTTTTTAGTACTACAGGCAGCACTGTAGCTCTGACGCAGCTACTGCTGCTGGAAGCATCATCACCGTGAGTGCGCTAAAGCAGGACCAAACCATTTCATGCAGATACAGAGGGGTGGTCGGTCAATATGTATATTTCCTTTTTGATCAATGTGGATATTTAACTTTCACTGCAAAAAACAAAGAGATTGTTTTTGATACTTTTCTAACTATATTGGAAAAAATATTCACAACCCAGATATCAAAATCATAGTTTAATTTTTACCTATCTTTTCCCCCTATATGGCCCCCTGATAGATATTCTTCTGATCAAAAGTTTTCAGTGTTTTAATTCAAAAAGAAACAAACGATCACAACTTCTTTCCTCATTTTCAAGCTTGATCAGGTCTGAAGATATTTTTTTTAGTCTGTTGTCAGCAAGTGTAAACCCAATAGAAATGACCATTTAAACACAGTTTAACAATGTGTATCAGAGCACGGCTCTTTACCAGCCTGGTTTCCATGCAGTGTTTCATCACTGTGCTGTTGTAGATCCACCTGCTGAGACTCCAGGAGAAGATAATCACCTGATGGGAATCCTCTGGATGCAAAATCTTTAAAGCCCAGGAGGCAGCTGACCTCACTGCTCATCTGTTAATGATCCTGCTGCCTGCTCCTGCAAACTTCACTGCTTTAGTTATTTTGCTGAATTTCATTAGTTTCTGTCACATGCATTTATGTTTGCATTAAATATTCGGATTGATCTTAATGTTTGGTTTCTTTTAGTTAACCTGCCTTTGTAGGATTTTTTGTTTGTTTTGCGTAAATACAGCCCAGAAATACAGGAACGGATGTATTTTGAAAATGTCAGCGAGCAGACATTTCTTTTCTTGGTGAAACTTGATGAGTTAGTTTTTGGTCTGCAGTGAAGATAATTTACATGCATAGTGTCAGTGATTCAACACAATAACAGGACAAAACCGCTGAAATTCATTTGTACAGATTTGCGAGCAACATGAAACAAAATACAACAAATCTGTCCAAGTTATTGTCCTTATAGAGACACAGGTTGTTTGAGCTATGGTTTATAGGAATCTTGTCCCCTCAAAGACGGCAACTCATTTTACTTATTTTATTTTAAAGTTTTCGTCTCTAGGGAATCAAAAACAGTCTCTCTCATGACATCACAGGTGATCTGAAAGTGTTGTTACAGGGTTAAGTAAGTCAGTCTGTTAGTAACATTACAGAAAACCTTATCAATTACTACATTTTGAAGATGATCATCATGAGGATGGAGTTCTCTTACATCCCAGAAAAAAAGTCTTATAATAATAAATATAACTTCAACAAAGATAGTGCTGCTATTTCAAAACACGTGGCAGTAGTGTTCAGTCTGTGGCGTCTGTCCAGCTGGATGATGGCTTGGTGGAGGTTTGTGCTCTCTGAGTGATTTCTAAATCAGGTTGGCTGTTCACAAATGAAGTAATATTAACATGTATGTGTATTGGGTTCATGCTGGAAACCATGATGTCTCACTGAACTCTGATGTACAAGAATATACAATATGAACAACATGGACATGTGGACTCATGGACATGGATATGTGGCAGAACTTCCAGTGCAAGGTCACAGCTTTGAATCCCACTAAACCAAGTCCAGTAAGTGCTACATGTCTTTGAGCAAGACCCACAGTCTCCACACTAAAAAATGCTGAGTCATTGTAACCCAGAACTGGGTCAATATGGGACTATAGCTACATGATGGGTTAATTTAACACAGGAAGAAGTTTTTATCCTGTATTGGGTTAAAACAATATAATGTTGATTAAAAAAAAACAAAATACTTGTTAAAATACTGAAATATTGAGATGAAAATGGCAAAATGTTTGGTACAAATGATACAGTAATGGGGGGAAAAACACAAAATACTAACCAGAAATCAAAATACCTGTAAAAACCTCAAAATGTGGGGCAAAAACGCCAAATGTCTGGCTAAAAATAATCAAATATTCAGTAAATACTACAAAATATCAGTAAAAAACCCACAAAACTCTGGCTAAATGATATTCAGTAAATACACAAAGTATAAGTAAAAAACACAAAATGCTGGCTAAACATAATAAAATACTGGATAAAACTGTAAAATGTAAACTGTAAATCCAACATTTTTTACTGTGTCCTGTTTGTCTGCTAACATGTTTGTAAGAGCTTCATCTACATGTTCAGTAGAACAAATGAGATAATTAACTTTCCTGTTAGACCTGATGATCCTGGTACATCACACAGAGCAGTAATCTGTTAATGTCTTCATTTTTTATTTCCTGTTGTGTTCAAGTACAAATGGTGTTTGGTGTGATTATGATCAGAAACAGTGTAAAACATACACATGAACTGTGCCTGCAGCGAGCTCCCGGCCCCGTCCTCAACACTTTCAGTTCATCCTGAGTTCAAGTGAAGTCGGTGAAGTAGACAAAATCAAAGTCCTGTGAGATTGTATGTGAGAAGCAAAGTCTTGTCACAGTCACATACACATGAATTCAGCCTTGTAAAAACCCTGGCAGCTCCATCTGTAACTACAGACCCACAACAAGTGAAGAGGACATTTAAAAAACAGGTAATCTAAAGAAACAGGCATTGATCATTTATACTTACATTAATTGTAAACATGTAACGTAGGGATGATGTGTCCACTGGGACAGAAAAGATGCAACTGTTTGCTGATATGTTAGTGAAAACAAAAATCCATTAATTAAAGGCAGCGTTGTTTTTTCAGCATCTTTCAGATTCTGCTTTCTGTTGTCAAGTGAATGTGTTAAGTGAATTTTTATAACACTGCTGTACTTTACACTGTTTTTACTGTACTTTAAAAGAAATCTGTAGTAGCAAAAATATTTTCAAAATTACAAAAATGGGGTAAAATACATTCACTTCAATTCATCATTATTTTACAAATATTTAGTGTATTTCAAACTTCTATAATTATGAAATAAACCCAAAAAATGTTGGGTTGTTGTAACCCAAAACTGGGTCGATATGGGACTAACCACATGCTGGGTTGTTTGTGGTTGTTTTGGGGTAAAAATAATAAAATGTGTGGTAGAAAATCATAAAATATTGGGTAAAAACAATAAAATGTTGTTTGAATACAATAACATACTTGAAGATGTCAGATAAAATCGACAAAGTGTTAACTTAAATCATAAAATATTCAGTAAAAAACTACAAAATGTTGCTTAAAAATGTCAAACTTTGGTTAAAACAGCCTGTCTATCTGTAAGTAGTTAGTCCAATACTGACGCAAGTCTGGGTAAAAACAACTTAGCTTTTTATGTGTGTACATCACTTATTGTGCAGAATTCTAGAAACATGTGCAATATCGAAAAATGAAATAAGCAGATGCCTTTAATAATTAAAAATGTGTGATATCAGCTTCATTATTTTCATCTGTAAAAATCTGTTTTTATATATGAAAAAGTAAAAAAAATATATTAGTGCCAAAGTTGCTGTGTTGTATAAAGCTTCCTTCATTCATTCATTGAAGTAACAGTGTTTCAGACTAATCAGATTCATGTTTTTGACTCTGATCCCAGTTCTTTGGGTGTAATATGTATTATGTGGATAATCTGGTGTTTTTATGAGAATCTTACATTGCTCGTATGAAGCTACTGTTCTCACACAAATCAGCTCATTTTTTAAAAAGTCAGCTAATCAGCAGTGTGTGCAGATCATGGAGTTAAGTGTGTGTTTTCAGTCGGCCTCTGAGGGTCAGGACCCTGCAATCACCAGGACAGATGAAGACTTTAAACTCTCTCTTCATGAAGCCGCAGCCAAGTTGGTTTCTCGCAGAAAATCAATGCTAATCATATAGATGGAAGCACTTCTCATACGTCTCCAGACCCACTCTGAACTCCACCAGGCAGAGCGGCTCAGGCATGAAACATCTTTTTTATTTTTTCTGTTATCCTCTGGCACCATTAAAACCAGCCTGATTACTGGATGTGCAGCAATCACATGAAGAAGACTTACACATGCACTTCAGAGCTATTAAGTCAGGACTTTGTGCGTCTTACATGAGCTGCAGCTGGACTGATTTACTGGAGGACGGGGCTTCAATCATCGCTCAGCTCACAGCCAGACAGTATTTTAGCGACGCTGCATAGGATCCACCTGCTGTGTGGGCTGTTCTCTATTCATTAGACACCTCCAGAAAGTGGACAGACAGGGTTGCATGCGAGGCATTATGAAACTTTTTATGGTTGTGTTAAGGCCCCCACAGCACTGGAGGTTATGGAAAGGTTGTAATAAGTCAGAGGTCCACAGTGACTTGGATCACAACACCATCCCTGACCTCAGCCAAAGGGGTTTTCACCACAGACTGCAGTTTGCTCCAGAGGTCTGCCCTGTGTACACCCACCATCCACCAAGACCACCTCCCACTGAGCCTGATGCAGTTTTAATTCCCAAGACAAATGTTACTGTATACTTTGAACTGAATTAGGGAAATTGCTTAGACCTGTGTACACATATTTTCTCAGTGAGAGGCTGCGACCTCAGTGCTTCCCCTTGTCATCCATCGTGCTTCAGTGGAGGTTTTCCTGATGAATGTTTGTATTTGTGTCAGTTTGGTTTTGGTTCTTGGTGCTAGACTGGCTCCTGGCCATCTAGTCCTAGTTTACTTACATAAAACAGACAGGATAAACACACAGCGTGTTTCGAGAACTAGGATCATTCAGTTGATAATCGATAGTCTGACCTTAAAACGTCAACATGATTAAAATGTTTCTTTTAAATGTTCTTGGTCTGTTTGAAACCTGAACTGCTTCAGGTTAACTTGTTGTTGTTTTGTTTTTTTAATGGTGCACTGATACTGTGATTTAATAAGACAAATGTCACCGTAACACGATGTGACAGATCAGTGGCTCAGGTTCACTACAAAGCAGGTGAGGGTTGGTTTGTGTAGTCTGGCATTTGAACATCACCATCTTTGTGTTGTGGAGCCAGAAACGACCATATTTGGACTTTAAGGGTGGTAGAGCGGGTCGCCTATGAATCGTAAGATCGTGGGTTCGATCCATGACTCCTCCTGTCCACATGTTGAAGTGTCCTTGGGCAAGACACTGAACCCTAAGTTGCTCCCAATGGTGGCTAGCACCTTGCATGGCAACTCTGTAGCCATAGGTGTGAGTGTGTGTGTGTGTGTGTGTGTGTGTGGGTGGGTGAATGAGGGGCCTTGTAAAGTGCTTTGGGACCTAGCTACATAAAATGCACTCCATTAACATTTTGAAGGGAGGAGTGAGGAGGTGGGTCTGACCCTTGAACACGAGGAAACTGACCAATGTGTACGCGACTGACGTGAATTCACAAGTGAATGAGCCTCCAAGCCACCTGTAAATCATTGGAGAACAGACCTGTCAATCAAACTAACCACATCATACATCAAAATAACAGTCTGATCATTTTTTAATGGATGGAACTCAAACTAAATTCTTCTGTTCATAGGTCTTTTTAAAAATATGTGTAAATATGTATGTGTCTCGGTGCATGTCAGCGCCTTAAGGGACAAAATAAAGTTCAGAACCAGGCCAGTTTCCTACTTTTTTTTTTTTACATGGTACAAAAACATCAAGAAGCATGAAGTCATATTTAATCTCATTGTTTGGAGGAAAAGTGAAGCTGCTGTGCTCCTGAAAGCAGCAGCACGACTTCATTGTGTAATCTGGCAGCCTCTGCAGAAACACCATCACATTAAAAAACTGGCTCTAGTGATTTATTACTCTTTTCTGCTTCTGTATCGATCCTCCGGGGAGGAATCTGTCTTTTTTTTTTTTTTCCCTTGGCTGCTTCCACGGAGAGGTCAGAGGTCAGCGTCACTTACAGGACAGCAACCCTGCAGCTGCTCACTCTCGATATGAGGAGAGTGCAAAGTGGAAGGATTTGATCCACTGTGGGGGGAAATCTGTCTGATGTATAATCCATGTCACCTGGAGGGGAGGACGGTGCAGACTGAGATGGAGGAACAACAAGCGAGTGGAGGAGCAGGGAGACGCTCTGGGAACAGGTGGCGAGGGGAAGTGACAAATGTAACGGACAGGAAATGAAAGAGTCAAAGTGTGAGTCTGAGTCTGTGTCTTCTGGAAGGACGACGGCTGGATGTGAAGATGATCTGACTGTGATCTGTGTTCAGCTGCTTACCTCATGCAAAGGAGTCAGTAGTTCCCTTTTTAAGTATTGCACACTACTACTACTACTACTACTACTACTACTACTACTACTACTGTAAGTGCAGTGAACACAGTGTTTAACATCAGCCTGAGTCATTTCAGTTCAGTTTGGTGGACCTCCCACCACATGGTGGAGCAGTGCTGCTGTCAGTCAGATCATCAGCAGGTCACTGGACACAAGATGACCAGTATTAGTTTGTAAATAAATATGTTTTTGTCTGATAGGGAATCAGTGCAGTCCTAATGCAGTCCTGTAGACTGCAAGTTTAAAAACACCTTTGTGGTTTAAAACTGGACATTTCGTCATTTTGCACATGGCTAAATAAATCAATGTGATGTTATATCAGAGTCATTACATGGATGTCAAATGGACTATATTGATATCACTGACATCAGGGTGCACATAACAAAGTGATTTTAAAATGCTTTCTTAAAAATTTGGATTTGAAATGTTTTATTATCAGAGGTTATTAAACTGTCAGGTACAATGGCTGGAAATTAACACTGTGTTTGTGTGGTTCTTTTGAACTTGTGGACTTGTTCTTTGATAAAATTTTTGCTGAATGAAATTAAAATTTGTCATTTAAATTAAATTTAGAGTTTGACAGTTTTTCTCATTTTATTAAATAAAGTAGAAAGGTTAATCAAACCCCATTTTGAATCAAATGTATCAAAATTATTTGCTACAAATACAAATCCTCAGCAGAATTATCACTTTTTGTTTTTTTTACTATTTTCTCATAATGTGTGTGGTGCAGAGCTGCTTCAGTCAAAGTCTTTTCAGTAAAGTTTGAATGAATTTCCCTATGAAGTTTTTACTGAAATACTGGAAATGAGTGAAGCATAAATATGTGTATAAGAAATGGCTGAATGTATGTTGTGCGTTTTTGTGTCCCTAACCTCACTCATCACCACTTCCTGTAGGTTTAGTTCAACTGGATCCTGTCAGGAAGGTTTGATGGGTGTTGTTTGCCTCCCACTGACAGTTTATGTACATTTTGAAGGATATTTTGTGCTGCGGTGCCTTCATAACACTTTGTTGCCCTGAGGTAACAAAGCAATGTCTTGTGTGGGTGGGAAAATTTTACAATGGACTTATTATCAGTGACTCAAAAGCAACAAAAAATGGGGTTCGATATTTTTACCCCCACACACAAAAATGTATCATAAAAAGTTATTTTTCATCCTTCAAACTGGAATTAGTCCAGTGTTCATTCCATGTTTGTCTATTACCATGACCTTTGTGGCACTTTAATAAACAGAATCAGTGTGAATAATGTTTGGACTTTGGAAACATTATTAATAGTTATTGATGACTGTATTAGATTCAGGTGTTTATCGAGGCCTTTATCACAGCATATGGAGGATTGTACCATGTCACATAAGGACAAGTACAGGTGATACCTACAGAATCAATAATGATGTTGGTTTATTTAAACATCCCAGTAAGTCCTTGTCCAGATTACAGGTGTCTGTATCTGAGGAGGGTTATTAATCATTGAAGTGCACTCAGGTATAAGTTGTAGTACAAAGGATACACTGTAAGAAATAAAGGGTTTATTTTAGCAGAATAACAAAATATTCTCCAAGATTTTTCCTGGGACAAGACCAAGACTTGATCTGGCTGTAACAAGAATTTAAATCGTTAAAACCTGAAAACTAATTATTTTCTGGACAACTTGGTGGTTTTTAGGACATTTTACTCAATTCTCTCAATTTCCAGGAGTTTTACAGGAATGGTTAAACTGGCTTTATGCATTGAAACTCTGGCTTTGTCGAAGTGTCTCACTATTCTTAGATAAAAACTAGAGGCAAACATAAACTGCTAAGATGCTGTGTTCATATTTAATTTGCGTAAAGAATAAATAATGGACACAAATCTTTTCCCAGTCAAAACAAGATTCAACAGACAAAGTTTAAAACAGTAAATCACTTTTAATTTAGTTCTCTCATCGGCAGGTGCGCTCATTTTAAACATGATGACAAATGAAGTGCATCGTAGTAGAAGCCTAACAACAGGTTTTGTTTGATACATGAATCTGATACATGCTCCATTCAGACGCGTGTGTGAATCCACATATTACAAGCCAACATTACTCAAATAAAACCACTACAGTTCAGCTCTTGACCTGATAGAATAAAAAGATAAGACAGATCCATCGCTAGATACAATGGTGGCAGCAATACACAGGATTGCCCAAGCAGTAAAGTACACGTTCCTTTAAGAAACAGGGAGAGAGAACGCGAAAAAAACCGAACCTCTGGGTTTTTTAATCCCCAATTCAAGTAGTATTTACCCCTTTTTCATGTGTTTGCGTGTTGCGACTTTTTAATAAATTCAAGTTCAGCATGAAAAAACAAAAATAAACTGACAAAGTCCAGATAATACATGTGTTGGTGGAGGACAAAAAGAAGAGGACAGGAGAAAGAGACGGTGGGAAAAAAACAAAAAGTGACATCTTGGATTCCTCAGAGGGAAAATGAAAAGCAGCAGGTGAGAAAGAAGAAGAAGAAAGAGGTTGAGGTGGAGGGAGTCGGGGGAGGAAGAGGAAGCAGCCGTCGTCATGAGAGACAGATGTCGAGACTGGCTGTTGAATTCAGCAGGACCTGGCGTGACTTGATGGTGAAAAGCTCTCGACCAAACCTGCGTCAGTTACTCTCAGAAGTCCCTTTAAATACTTTGTACATTCAGGAGAAACAATGAGGAGGAAATAAGTCAATGACGAGGAGCAGAATCTCAAAGTTTGACTTTAATCATTCCTACTGAATATTTCTCCCAGGTGCAGAGTAAAGAAGGGCCTTTCTTTAAAATTTGGCTTCGTCCAATCACTTCCTGCTGCAGCAAACCAAAAACCCACTCAAGTGAATCGAATCCAAACAGTAAT
>OOFC01049728.1:17045-41828 GCA_900323345.1 Pseudochromis fuscus
CCTCCTATTCGCTCTCTGGGACCGCCGGGACCACCAGGACCCCCCCGGGGCCTCACGTCCCGTCTGTCGCCCTCCCTGGCTGATCGGGTCTTCTTCTCCTCCACATTCAGACGGACATCGCCTCTGAACTTGATGGGCTGAGGGGGAGGAAGGACATCACGTATTTTAAGTATGAAGACTAATCAAATAACTAGCATTCAAGAAAAAAAAAAAAAGAAAGTAAACAAATCAAAGTAAACAAAAAAACTGCATTTAGTATCTCACCCTGTTGCTGAGGATCTTCTGTACAGGCTCAGAGTCATCAAACACCACAAAGCCAAAGTTTGGTAGCTTCCCTCCACTGTTGATCCTCAGCTCCAGGACTGTACCATATTCTGGAAGAGGGGAGACAAAAATATTAGACACTCTTCAAACACAGCTACATTTAACTTTCCATCACTGCATCCAGGGTTGTAAAGCTGCTGCAGCATCATTCATCAAATCCCACTTACGTTCAAAGAACTCCTTGAGTTCGGTCTTGTCCACATCATGGGGGACGTTTCCCACGAAGAGCTGATGGGCGTCGGGATACCTGACCACCCTGCGACCCTCTGACTCGCCCTGCTCACCTTCTCGAGCTGAAACAGATGATTGAACAAATCAGTCTGAGGATATTTACAGATGGAAATCCTTGAAAATGTGTTTACTGTTCAGGAGGTGAGTCATATTCAGCTTTAAAACGCATACATTAGGACTCATCATTCTAGTTAATAAATCTTTCATCTACTGGAATTGTTACAGTATTTCTTCAAGGAACTCAGTTTGACAAAACACATCGATGTCAGTGAACTGACTTATTCTTGTAATGAGCACAATCTTAAAATGAACGTGTATGGTGAGTGTAAATTTCACAATAAAGTTCATCATACATGTATGTCTGCAATGTAATAGTGTCATCACTGAACGAGAGCCACATATCCACCAGTTAGACAGGTTTTAACCTTCAGCTCATAATTATAAAATACTTTTTAATTTGTGTCCAAAGACATCAGCACATGGCTGCTGTTAGAGAGACGTCCACTCTATCAGTATATGTATGTACCTGGTCTGGGTCCTCTGTGTGCCGGGGGTGGACCTCCAGGCCTCTGTTCCCTGGGTCTCTGGTCTCTCTGTGGCCTCTGTGTTGTTGTTTGGGACTCTGACTTGACCTCTGCTCGGGGCTGCAAGAACCAACAACACACATTTTAGATCAAATCAACAGATTCAAATAATGAAAGGAAGCAGGATTTGTGCTGTTGGGGGATTGAGGTCATAACTTCAGGGACATGAAGAAAGAACAACAACAACTCTAATTATCATCATAAGTGTTCAGCCAGCAGGGGGACGACTGTGTCCTGCTGCCTTCATCTCTGCTTTCTGAGAGATGCTACACAATGACTGGATGTGACAGACTCAGCTGACTCTCAGCACATCACCTGCCTTCTTAGAGGTGTGTCAAAGAGCCTAAATGCTGCACTTTGATTCTGTGATACTGACTTCAAATACTTGACAGCAGTTAGGATCACAGACCAGTCATCTTGACCTTCATACAGAGCAGCACATGTGACAATGTAGAAGGTTTACAACATAATAAAATATAGATTCAGTTCAGTTGGAGGAACTTGAACCTACCGGTGCTGTTGGAGTGACTTTGACGACGTGTGGGGGGATTCCTGAGACTGGGACGGCCCCGCTGGGAGGGAGGTTCTTACTGGTGACTGACGCCCAGGAGAACGGCTGCCAAGGAGACACAGGACAAAATTAAGTTGCGCGTCTTCCATTTAGGCTGTTGGGACAAAACAACACACACCTTCCTCAACACACTCAGACCCACCCTGTTTTCTTCTGGAGCTGCAGGCGCAGGTTCAGCAGGCGCAGAGGCGGGTTCTGTGGTTGGTGGAGTGGCGGCGGGGCTTTTGTCTGTCTGGTCGTCGGCTGTGTGTCCGTCTGTCTGAGTCTCCAGCATCGTCTCCGGCTTCAGCTCCACCACAGCAGCCACCTCGGCCTCCTTCTCCACCTCGGGCTCTGGCTCTGGACTCGCTGCCGCCACCTCTTCCTCGTCGCCAGGAACCACCGGCTCCGAACTACAACAGACAAGGAGAGGGAGGGAAATGTCAATTGTGCTGTTTAACAATGAACATCGTGATTCACTTTTATCATGTGATCTTGTTTTATTACTATCAGTGATGATGTGTCACCAGTGTGTCATCAGTTACCCTTTACATGTAGAAAAGTGTTTGATCTAACACCATCCAACTACAGTACATTAAAATGTATCAAAGCAGAGATGTAAGCTAACTAATGATTGTCTAGAAAACATTCACAAAAGGATTCTTATTATTTCCTCCAGGAACTTAAAACTACACCTGATGATCTCAGGACTTTGCAGCATGTTCCTGAAGCTGAATGATAAAGTTATTTACTGTAACAAACAATCTTAGAAATGCTTTCAGGAGAAACCAAGAGTCAGATCTTCCCTCTTTAAACTGACAACTGCAGTTTGCTATTAGATTTGTGTCAGGATTTTTAGCAATGACCATGTTTCAAGTGAGAACAGAAAAATATCCAAGCACATGAAAGACAAATCTACGTATTGAGATTTAAAGAGTGGACTGTCTTCTGCCAGTTCTACAGCAGTGTTTCATATGCGGTGCTGATATGTACCAGGGTGTCGGGTCGTAGAAGGGAGCAGACTCCTCTGGAGCAACATCAGGGGAGGGAACCCTCTCCTCGAGCTCCTCCACCTCATCCTCAGATTCTGAAAAACAAACAAACCCACGTTCAAGATAGTGAACATTTACACCTGACTGCTGCAACAATTCATAGGGGAGAAAAAAAGGTTCACACTGGAACTTTTAGTTGAACATTAACTAAAAAGCTGGAAATATACCAGGACACTAAAACACCTCACTACTCCTCACTGATGCTTCTTGATTAACTGGTAAAAATTGAATTAAACATAAAAGATCTATACACAATCTGGCTGTAGCAGAAGACTGGAGACTGATCTGATCAACATTTCTAAAGAAGACAATGGGACATCTGTCCACATGAAGCTAGCAGGTTTATCTTGTAACTCAGTTTTTGATGTGTTCAATTTACAGGACTGTGCACCTTCAGTCTTCTTCTCTCAGACATCAAACACGTTAACGTTCTATAACTCGTTCAGCTGCCACAAAACAAGACACAGCTGTTCAAAGAAAGACGATCAAAGCTGAGATTTGACGCTGCAGCTGTGATAAAAGTTGTACAAGTGGAGAATTGATGAGAAACTCGTCTGTAACGTAATTTATCTGAGGCCAAATAACACAGATCAGAGAGATGACAGACAGAAGAAGAAGAAACAGGAGAGGAAGAAGATGAAACAAGGCAAAGGAGGAGTTTTAAGAATATACTGGATGTTATATTTCACCTTCTGGAGGCTCAGAGTCGGAGTCGCCAAACACCTCGTCTTGGTAGCGAAACACATCGTTGTGGACGTAGAATTTGTTTGCAACGGTTCCCTGGAAAAACAAAAACAAACACTTAATACTGCATATTAGAAAAATAACACTAAAATTATCATTCAATGCACATAAATGTACAGTCTGATAGTTCACTGACCTCAGGTGCCAGCACAAATGTCTGCATGAACTTCCTCATGGGCTGCATGTTGTTGGACAGCTCGCCCATCACCTGCACCACCACGCCCTCGTTCAGGGTGGCGTGGGCGTCCACATGCCTGATCTTGGTGTGGCAGTCCCGGAAACTGAGAGCCATCACCCTCTTATGGATCTCCTGCAGGAGGGAGGGTTTTGGTTTAATAAAACCTGAATGATCAGGAGAGCGAGAGTTTTTTTTTTTTTTTTTTTTTAATTCAGACTTGCTTAACAGAAAGATTCTGTCTGATTACAGGGAGGAAGCGGACGCATTGAAATAATCTGCCTCAGAGTATTCAGATCTTAAATTCCCAGGTTTATTGAGCAACGGCCTCCAGTGTGAATGGAAACACGTGTTTTGATTTTTTTTTTGCTGCCAAATGAGGCTCCATTTTTCCCCCACCTGCAACAGAAATGTTTGATTTGTGCTTCAAAAAGGAGGCAAAATGATAACTGTTTGTGTATTTTTAGCTTCACCATATTGTGTTTATGACCAATTACTGCAGAAAACCCACTTATTTCAAACTGTTCACGTTGCTGCTTCCTGCTGCTGTTTACAGTCATCAAAAACAAACTTATAGTTCCTCTGTCTTCTTTTCTTGTAAACATTTGATGCTGTGAAAAATGCTCCATAAATCACTGCTTCTGCCTCGGTTTAACTTATTCAAAGAAATCAAATGTCTGTTTGTATGGAATATAGTCGCTGCTGTGCCTTTTCTTTCTAAAGAAAACTCTCACATCACTTAGAAGCAAACACAAAGCTGAGACTGGAGCAGCCGTTCAGACGTCACTGAACTCTGCACAGCTTCCAGAGCTCTGTTTACTCGGGGTGGGCGATGTTGCCTTAAAATAATGGTACTGCTGCTATGTGCAACTTTTTCTTCCAGTAGCTGTGTCAAGATTTCCTTTGTGTTCTTCTGAGAATAACTTTTGGACCCAACTATCCCACTGCAGAGCCGACGACAACTGTTACTTATTCACTTCAGTGTTATCACATTAGAAACTATGTTCATTATACACCATAAACAATATGACACAGCCTTACTGCAGTTGATTCAGATCACATTCTTATACCGTTTTATAAGAGGACAAGACTTCAATATTTAACTGTTGTAACTTAGTTTTTCCCCCACTTTGCACTGATACCTGGGAGTAAAGTGTCAAGTTTCTCTAAAGAAAGCCACTGAATGAAGCCGACTTACAGATTGTCCATAAACAGCCTCCACTGGTTTGCCATTGTTGTCCAGGCCGCCATGCACGTAGGAGGAGTTCTTTCCATAAAACCTGAAACAGCAACAAGGTTGGTTTTATTTGCTGCAGGGAGGACAGTTTAAAGTGAGACAGCCAACTGATTTATTAAATACCGGCGCATTAACAGGAGACACTTCTGAGGAAAAAGTGTCTAAAGTGAAATTTCTTGGAAGTAAAATCTGATGGTTGTACCTGTGCAGGTAGTCAGGGGCCTGGTTCAGGAGTGTGTAATACTGTCGGACAAACTCTCGCCCGACCAGCTGGGCACTTGGCTTCTCCATCACCATTTCTTTGGTCAACTGGAAATCTCTGTGGGGATGAAGAGGAGAGACAGATTTCTTTATAACTTCTAATTTAAGATTTAAAAAAAAAAAAAAACCTCTATTTTTTTGGGTTTTAAATATTGGTTCCTTCCAAAAAAAGACGTAACTTTTTGACATAACAGTAATAGGTTATTGGACAAATTAATCAAAGGTGAAACCCATAATACTGTACTCAAACAACCAGTACTGGAATGATTGTTTTAATAATCAACTGTTCAACTCACTCATTAAGGATTTTATTAACAATGTTGTTTCCAGCTTGTGCAAATTGAGAATTTGCTTAATCGTCTTTAACCACTTTAGGTTCTGAGAAATTGTCATCTTCATTTTCACTTCACAAAAGATTCATTGTTAAAACACATGACTGAAAATTAGCATGCATCTGAAATTACCAGTGGATCATGGGACGCCATGGCAACCAAGAAGATGGACAACAGTCTTGTCTTTGTTGTTGTGCATAAAACTTTGTTCTCTAATATACTAATATCTCATATGCATCCATTACCATTTCATTACCAAGAACACCACACTGAGAACCTATGATGGTGTAAAGATGAATCCTCCGCCCGTCGTGTCCCATCCCATGAACAGTTTGAAGTGGAAATCAGCGTTTGGTAAACATAACCTCTGATTTCACAACTCCCATCACATTACGGGCTCATTTTTAATTCGTTTTTTTGCCGGCAGCATGAAGTGTTTGATTCAAAAGAACGGACGGATTCTGACGAGCGTTGCTGCCCCATCTGGGTGCAACGACATGAAAACAGCCCGCCCAGGGCATCGAAAGCAAACCCAGACATTTGTCATCAAACGGTGAGGAGAAAAATACTAAACTGCAAACTCACTGCACTCAAACGTCACTCCAACGGCAGCGATTCCTCTGCTGCCCATTTCTTTTTCACAAATGAATGAATCTTTTCTCTTGAAACCCGACTCTCTGTGGAGGTTGGACACTATTTGGCTTTAAAACATCTGCTGACATCTGCCAGAAGTGATCATGTTTTGGGGCCTTTTCACCATCAACTCCTGCTGACAGTAATTCATTTATTTCCACTTTAATGCTTCATAAAAAGAAAACTGTCAAATTTTATGTTTGCTTGTTTACATTACCAACATCCTTAGTTAGTAACCATCTACTTCAAGGTCCTGCTTTGTAGGATTTCATTAGAACTAGTGAAATTGACTTGTGAAGTGGCTGATGATCCAAGACGCACAGCCATTTTGAAAGGTTCCCCTTTTTCATACAATTTCTGACATGCTTCATTACAGGAAGATACTGGTATCAGTTTCAATCACCTACAATCTACATCAAAACATGGTAAATGTTAAGACTGCCTGTAATAGAATTGCAGAGACAGAAATATATGTAAATAAAAACATATGGAGAAGAAAACGATTTGTGCTGTTTCACACACAAGAGCTGATTACCTGCTTCCTGCACCATCCTCTGACTGAATTTCAAATCTGTGTTTTCAAAGGCCTGTCTTCACAGTTTATAGTGGAAAGCTGAAGCATGCTTCAACAGACCCACATTCTTGTACATTTTGGTGAATGTGATGCAACGCATGAGGTGCAGGCAGTCGTGGTATATGAATATTTGCACAAGGAGCCGTCAAGCTTGTCAGACTTGATAGATCGCCCATTTTCAAGAGGATTTCAAGTCTCTGCTAGTTGATTTCCAACTCTGACATGAAGTGAACCCAACGTCTGTGTGGAAGGTTGGGGGAAAAATAAATAACTGCACGTTTGAGAATTCCCCACCCTGTCTATAGCAAGCAGGCCCAAGCACAGTGATCCCTACTGAATACACAAAACTTAAAAATGTAATCAAAACTGCAAACAGAGTGCAGTTTTAATAGTTCTCTTTATCAGAAAGTGGCCTCTGTGATGATTATTTGTGTGAGGTTTGAGGTAAAGAAGATAAATAAACTACAAACACACCAGCATGGTCATTTAGCAAGCAGGGGAACAAGTGCTCTTCTTTAATAAGCTGTCTGCCACACAACCTAGAGCCATCTGTTGCCTTGGCACACACAGATCAACCAACACACAGGCTGTAAACAATTAACTGATCAATCAGGTTAAGCCAATCTCTTAGAGGTGAAGCAATCCGACGAGATCGGAGTGTCTGGGACACATCTAACGCTCCTAACTAATATTACTTCAACTTAAATGGGTTTGTTTGAAGAATATTTCCAAATAAGGACATGCCACACTGCACCAGCCATATTAGAAAGGAGGTTTTTTTTAAAGCGTGGCATGCAGACAAAGGCCACGCCGTGCCCGCAGTGACGGTGCCATTCACAGTATCGACCGGCCTACACACACTCACACACACATGGCGGCCCCGCACAGCCGGAGAGACTTAGGGGCAGCTTCCAGATATAACCCGGGCTCGAATGGCACGCTGGCTCGGCCCACTACGGGGCTAAAACCGCGACAGCTGGAGGAGAACACAGCCCACTAAACTAGGGCAGAAACGGGGGCTCGGTATCAGGAGCAGCCCCAGCACGTGTCCCGGCGGGTCCCTTAGCCACACTTTGCGTTCCGAGCTGGGCTTAGCTAACCTCTGGCTGGGTGGTTCAAAGTGAGGCGGGTAACCGTGGAGCTGACGTGAAATGCGTCGAAAAAGGGGAATTCAGGAGAAATTCGGGGGGACAAGGTGGCAAAGAAACACGGGACGGGAGGGAGTCACGACTGGAGGAGGGCTAGTAGTGGGCTACACATGGGCGGTGGCTATCTCCTGCATCCTCAAAGTGAAACTAAGTCGACACGGCGGTGGCTATATCCGACATTATAATGCAACCAAAACTATTATATCACCCGCCAGCGACATCAAATACTTAGAAATTCTGTTTTATCTTCAAAATTAATAAAATAACCGCGCTACAAAGTCAACGGTTGCTAACAGCCATCATACCCATGCCAGGATGTAGACGGAGCCTGGAGTAGCGACCCAGTTAATGAAATGAATACGGAAAGAGTAACAAATGAACACTTTTCATCGTAAATTAGACAGTTTATAGAAAATAATAACTTACCAGCGGGTCAATTATCAAAAAAATACACGTTGCTTTAGAAACAAAGTGATCTCTCTGAATCACCTCAGCGGCTGCTAGGAACACAAGCGGCTTCACAACGTGCTGGAGTGCTCGGTTACCGGTTCCAGCTGCGCAACCGAACTTGACATCCCGCCCCTTTCCAGGACTTCCAGCCAATAGAATTCGTGATACGTAGGTCGATAACCAATTGCTTGACGCGACGGCGGCGGCCCCTTCTGTAAAGCCAATCATGACACTTTGTGGCGCTACAAAGGCGGCCAATCAAACTGCAGTATTGGATGAAGGCGCGCTGGTTTCTGAAATCGGCGTCTCCCGGTTTATAGTTTGCTCGTTGTGCACCGGAGTTTATTCTCCGCTTGGGGGCGACAAAAGTTTTCTATGACTAAACTGACTTAATTAAATTGAATGACTCATCACATTATGAGTTACGTTTGTGTTCATCTTAAGTTAATGTGATAAATGGGGATTCTGATGCTGACCTATTGTTTTTTGGAGGGTTTTTTTAATACAGTGCTTTTCAAAGGCAACGATAGAAGAGAACAAACAAAAACAATAAAACACATTTTGAGTATAAAGTCAATACAATCTGGTATGGCTAAAACAATTGTGTACAAGAGAAGTTCAAAATAAGTAAAAACTGCATATCTGGAAAAAGAAATGATCTCCAGTATGTGCCACGTTGGGTGAACATTGTGTACTATGGATAATACAAAATGGGAACTAAGTGACGGGTGTATGGAAGCTTAACACCATTTGATTGACAAAGAGCATACATTTCTGACTTTTGTAACAAGTCATGTTAAGAATAATGGTGAAATAAAGGCCACTATTGCCTCCGTGGTTCTCCACATAGATTGTCTTCCAGATTTGTTAGTGATTGGAAAAGATATGGAAGCCACCTGGTGGTGAAATTCTACAAAATGTTTGTATGTTTCTCAGTGACTTTATGTGCACATGTGGAAATTCAGTTGACTCCAATCTTGAAAAGCTATACATTCACAGAAACAATGTATTCACGCAGATTTGGTACATGGAGAAAATTACATACTCAAGATCCACTTATTAGTTTTTTCTTTTTCTTCTGTTTGCATCAACCTTGAGCAGGAGGTGAAAGCTCTGAGACAATATAGTATCCAGTTAAGACTGTTTTCTGTAACTAAATAACTTCAGCTTTCAAACATAATAGAATAGTGGCTGCACTGGAAAATAATCTCTACAGAATAAAACAGAATAGACATAAATGTAGAAATGTGTTACTTAAGGCACATCCACCCTCCAGGAGACACAAAATAACACAGAACCTGTCTTATTATTACAGCTAATATTGTGACAAATTAACTAAATAATATAACATAATCTGCTTGACTGTGAAGATACAGCCATTGCACTTGGCTGGTAATTCTGTTGTGAGATTACAGTTGTATTGTAACAATAACAACATACAATATATTCATTACAATATATTGTAACAACAATATACAATGTATTGTTTGTTTGTTTTTTTTCAAATTCAGTATTTCCCAAAAAATAAAAAAAGACATTAAAGTGCATCCGCATGTTGACACTTAGCAGTTTCAATGTAAACAGAGAAAAAGAAAGAATTAGTACCACATCCAGTTATCTGAAGCGAGACCTTAATGTTTGTACTTGTCGCCCTCTGCAGCAGAGACACGTCTACAACAGACAGAAGTTCAGTGTTTATTTGTATCTGAAAGAAACGTTACGGCAAAAAACATACTGGGTTTATGTTTGATTACAAAGGATTTCTTACATAACCATGCTGTGAAGTGCACAATAAAAATAGCTGTAATTATACAGAATTGTTTTAATTTTCCAGATTTTTCCTGTAATAACACATTAAAATTGTTAAAATACAGTCACAAATTGATCATTTTAAAATGATTTATTTTTAATTTAATACATAACATTGTTCAATTTCAATCACGTGAATACATTTGTAAAAATAGACACACTTGGTAACAATAAAAAATAAAGCATTGCTTTCATAATTTTACAAAGGTTTGTTTGGTAATTAACATATCTGTATTTCTGCATTACATAAATACATGGGTCTGTAGAGTTTAGTCATTGTAAACAAATATTCTTCATGAAAGAACCAAAAATTATTAAAGATTTATTATAAAATCAAAGCTATAAACTTTTATCTTAATTTTGGAATTATTATTGAAAAATATTATACCGTGAAATACTGTAGTTTTTTTTCTTTGTTTGTTTTTTTTCACTTTGCTTTTAGCACTTTCATTTGAACAGGCACAACCAAATAAAATGCCTCAATTTTTGAGAGTCTGCAACCAACACAAATAAGATGAGGAGTGAAATGATTCACAAACTAACATCTTAATCATTTCTTTTTAAAAAGACGTCTTTACATCTTTCTGGGACACTGACTCCAGACCAATAAGGACAAAGGAAATTAGAAGCACTTCTATTTTTTTCTAAATAAAAAAGAAAACTGTATAAAACTACCAAACGCTGCCTCCCTCCTCCCCCTCAGCTGAAGTGTGAGACAGTGTGAGGGAGGAGTGTTTTCCTGCTGTGGCTCAGAGGAGGGACTTCAGGCTTTGTGGACGAGGCTCGGCTGTTGTTCCACATTCTTGACACTGGAGTCTGGATGAACGGGTGGGGATGGTAACAGGGTGCTGTGTCTCTCCCTCTGCTGTCTCCCGGGGGACCACGAGCAGCGTTGCACACAGTCACCCAGTGAAAATCAAACAGTCAAGTGTAACAAAGTCGAACCCACAGGCAGGAGACTTAATTTAAGACCCTGAACTGCAAAGACACGTATACAGCTCTGCCATGTGTAGAGTGTGGCGGTCAGCTCTGCCGTCTGAGAACAAAATGTTCCTCTTTTTTCCTCCTCTTTGTTTTTACACAGATTTCATACACACTTACATCAATTTGTTTAGGCTACAGTGTCAATAGCCTGCAGCAGAAACAATACATAAAGAATCAATGTTGTTGTTCAGAACATGTAAATTATTCACATTTTTCATGTGGATTACAGCCAGAACTAAAGGGTCTTTACACACCAGCTGAAATCCAGAGTTTCTACATATGAAAGACAGATATAAATATGTGTTTTTACAATGATAAAGTGATAAAAATGATACAAATTCAGTGTCTGTTTAAGGTTTTCCTGGCTTGATGTCTTTAGTTTGACATGATTTTAAGAGCCCTGTCACACAGATGTTTTCACTTACTGCCTGATGAGACTCCTACAAACCAAACCAAAGAGGAGCCACCACCTGCTGATTATTTCCTTGAGACGTGACGAATTTCTAATGAGGAACATAAAAGGATCAAAAGGGGAGGAGGGGAAAGTTCAAATACAAAATTATAGGAGCGTGGCAACCAATCACACCTCTCTCCTATAAAAGTAAATGAAGAGCTGTTGAAACTTCTTCTTCTGTTCTGGGTTATTCTGTCTTTAATATGTGTTTTTTTTAACATGTTTATGGAGTCGAGTACATTTCAACTTGACCACATGTGAATAAAAACAAAAACAAGTGCTCCCTATTTAAAGTACCTCTGACCACACCCCAACGGTGACATCACAGAGCACTGACACAAACCTGGGTACACATCTCAATCACTACTACAAGGTCAGAGGTTAAAGCACCAGAGGTCAACAAACGTTCAGCTGCTTTGAAAGTTGACCTGAAATTAAAAATGTATCTTTAATCCTATTAGATAACATCTCTGGTTGTGTTGTTCACTTACTTAATCATTCACTTTTGTTGTATTCTTATATCACAGTTCAGTCACGTTTACTTCCTGGTAAGATAAAAAATATATCTATCACATCACTCCCATCATCTTGAGAAATTTCAACCAATAGTATCATTGCATCCACCTGTCAATCAATCTGATGTCAGCACCAGTTCAGATTATTACTAAAACACTGACAGAGAGTGGAGCAGCTGTAGTAGTAATCAGTAGATTGTTGGAAGAGTATTGTTCATTAGCATGTAGTAGTAATGTTTTCTATTAAGATAGTACATAGGCTATCTACATTAGCTAGCTGTGGAGTTTTCATTGTGTTTCAATGGTCCAATACATCCTGTTTTTACCAGAAATAGTCATGATATGGCTCTGGAGCAGTTTCAGGTGAACTTCAAGTTGATTAAAGATCATTTTAAATATGGAGACCACCTGCTGGTGAAACTCCACAGAATATTTGAAGGGATTATCAGTGGCCTTGTCTAATTTGTAGTCATGCAGGGAAATGTTTTGTGAGGCTGCCATTGACCAGCACCACCAGGTAACTTAGGGTTCAGTGTCCAGCTGAAGGACACTTCATCCAGAGCCACTGAATGATTGGTGGACATCCCGCTCTACCACCTGAGCCACAGCCACATGTGAAGCAAAGTCAGGCATTAATGAGTTAAACACATTTAGATTTAGAAATACACTACCGTTGAAAAGTTTGGGGTCACCCTATCAATCCAATGACAACAATGACCATGTACAGACTGAGGGATCTACCCAGCTTGTTCTACTTGCTTTACTCTGATTACATATGTTTCAGACTTGACGGGAAACACTTGTGTCTCTCCCACTGTCAGACACAGGAGAGGCAGAGATATGGTTGGGGGATGTTTTGCTGGTTCAGAGACATTTACTCAGTAAAACTTGATGTTGTGGTTGCTGTTTGTGTTCAGTTGTAGTTTACATATGTTTTGTGATACTTGTTTTTGGTAAAATTAGTCTAAATGTGTTTTGTAGGGTGACCCCAAACTTTTGAACGGCAGTGTATAACAAAAAAATCTTTAGTTGTTTCTTTTCCAAACTGAATCTGTTAAACCTCTGAACATTAAACAACTTTCCACTGACAGATCGTGGTTGAGAGAAAAACACTATAAAAGAAAATGTGCACTGCAGGGTAAGGAGCTTGTAAAGTGACTATATTTAGGTCTCACGAGGTCAGACTTTTATTACATTACTGCTGCAAAAGGCAGCATGCAAAGACACATTAGACATGCAAACTGAAGGATGAATTTTGTTTGAAAATAAATGACAAAAGAGTCTTTGTCATAACCAAAGTGGCCTCCTCTTTGGAGTCATGGTCCTGCGCAGATTGTCTCAGTAAAGATGAATGCATGCAGAGATTTCCAGATCTTTTCATAGTCTTTTATTTATGGAAAGAGTTTGGTTGTGCTCTCAGTGTCAGTAGAAACAAGGTAATTTGTGAGAAAAAAAACTCTCAGCCTGCGAGATTTCCCCCCCACCTCATTAAAACGTCCAAACAATATATCCTCTTTATTGTTTTTAAAATATCAGTACACGCGTGACCTCGTCGAAGACACGGACTCTGCATGGAAAATAAAAATGAACAACTCTTATAGCAGTAGTCAAAAGATCAAAAAACCAAAAATACACAAAATGACAAGAGTCCACCACCAAAGGAGTGCAAAAACTAAAAAGGTTGTTTTGTAGAAAGCAAGCAGAGGGAGCATTTATTTAGAAACTTTATTTTTCACTTTACAGTTTTGTCTCCTTGAGATAATGTTTCAAACTGATCTCCAATTAAAGCCCTGAACACATGAATGCATATATATATAATATTGTCAACAACAGACATTTACATCAGAGGTCTTTAAGTTTGTTTGTTTTTTTTTACTGGGTGTTTTGTTCAACAAACAAGAGAATTTAAATGTTCATGAACACGTGATAGTTAGTACAGACTGTGCACATTTCTCTTTTGTAATCTTTTCTTTTTAGTGGTATAGAAAGGAAAAAAAAGTCATTATTCAAAAAATAAAAATAGTTTGCAATTAGCACCGTTACTGTGATTCTTTTGTTTTTTTTAACTTAGGGATCAGCACCTTGTCCCGTTAGTAGCGACTAGGAGTTGTCATACGACTGCTGCTCAGAGGAGCTTAGATGATGAGGTCTTTGTCCACGTCCTCTGCAAACACAAAGACACAAAACATTCATCAATACATGTCTCATGGTCACAGTTTTAGTTGTGTTTAGTTCTATGAATTTTCTTTCTTTCTTGTTGTAGTTTCTTTTTTCTTCCTGTTATATTTTGTTAATCACTTCTGTTGTGGATTGTGATCACAGACTGGTATAAAAGATGGACAAAACCACAATGCAAAAGTGTGAAAAAAAAAAGTGCAAAACCACCAATGACCACTAGATGCTGGCAATTCAAAAATCATCACCTTCAATCATAAAATACTCAAATAGTAAAAAAATAATATTTTCTAAAGTAAACTGTTCGATCAGTGATCTGATGGTTCATCTATAAATCATTTCATCAATAAGGAGATATCAGACTTCAAAAAGAGGAGGATTTAGGGGTGTCGTCACTTTGATTGACAGCTCTGGGATCCAATGATTGACAGGTGATCTGGAGGTTTGCTTATTGGTGAACTCTAGTCTCATACACATTGAGTAGTGACCTCTGGTTCAAGGGCTAGACCCGCCCCCTCCCTTCATATCCAAATATGGTCACTTCTGGCTCCAAAAAACCAGCATGGTGTTGCTGACATGCTGATCTCCTGGCTTCAAAATGTGAGTCCACAAACCAACAACAGTGACTACAGCCATCTCTTTTTCAGTCTGTCATCTTCCTCTTGTCCTTTCTCAGTGTGTTTGTTTCCCTGGTGTCTTCTCCTCATCTCATCATGCGAACCTGCATGTCTCCTGTCTGTCCTCTCAGGTCCATGTGGTATTTTGATCTTTAAGTTTCTTATTTTTATGGATTACTGTTGGATCACCTTTTCAAAAAGTTCTGGATTATTTCTCCCTGTTGTTATACTTGTTGCCTGAATAAAATAAACCTTTTCTTTTTACCTGCCTGTCCTGTTGCCTTTTATAGTAAATAAATCTAAAAGGATCAAAAAGGGCATGATAATACAGATAACATCCAATAAATGAATGGATTAAGACATTTGGACGGCTAACTAATCCAATAATTGCCTCTTTGTTCTCATTTTAAAATCTGATGTCATCTAAATTTATTTTAAAAATGGATACCAAATTATCATCTTTCTCAGTACATACAAAAAACAACATTCTTGAAGATTAATTATCCCAACTGACCTGTCTGTGGCCCAAAATGATTTTTACTCTTATTTAATTTGGTGACAAACATTTGTAACCCTCACTTTTCACTCTGATGAACATGACTGACACAGAGAGTCGACTAAGATGTTTTAAATTAGTCTATTCACAGACACAAGCTTCTAATAACTCTGCAAAAAATCTTAAATCTGAGAAATTGCCTCACAAGCAACGAGGAAACATCACACTGGGACAGTTTTAGTTTGTCTGACATTCACAGACATTGTGGTTATAGAGGTTTTTTTGCTGTAATATTACAAAATAGACAATTTTTAAGTTTACACTTGATGATAAACCGATAGCTCTGATCAGTTGTGATCAATACTCACGCTCCTTGATGCCGAAGCAGGTGGCCCACTCCTCCAGGGCGATGTATTTGTCGCCGTCAGAGTCGCACACCTCGAAGAAGCGGGTGGTGCAGTGCTCCATGGGAATGAGAGGGGCACGCAGGGGGGACAGCTCTGTGTGGGTCAGGTATCTGCAGGCACACAAAGAGCAATTAAAACAAACCAACAGCAGGAAAAGAAGCTATGATGGTGTAAGAGTGTGGTCTCATTGGCTTTTTAAAATGACTTTCATACTGTGGCTGTCTGACTGACTTTTCCACTGTGGATAAATGATCACAAGCCAACAGGAAGAAGCCAATAAATTTAGGTTTTGGATGCATTCTGCGTCTGAGAGCCACATCATCAGTTTGTAGGATAAGTACATGAGCAGCAGGTGGTCAACTGTTGGATTTTCTGCTCTTACTCTGTAAGAAGCTATTTCAGTTTTCGAGACCTGACATGTGCTGCCAGGTCAGAATATAACCTGAACTCTGTCCAGAATAGCTCTTTGATCTACGAAAGACAGCTGAGGTCAGCGGGATCTCTTCCTGCGTACGTACCCGTCGACGGGGTGCTGGTCGAGCTGGCCGAACTGCCAGTGGACGGGGAAGATGTACATGTTGTAGTTCTTCTCGAAGTCGTGGGCCAGCAGGTCCAGGGAGTGATCGCCGGCCTGCAGTCTCTTCTCGTTCTCGTAGATCTTCTTCACCTGGAAGATCACAGAGACACATCAGGTTTCAGTGGAGAATGAATCTATAATCTATCAAACAGGTTACCGTATTTTCCGGACTATTGAGCACACCTGTCTATAAGCCACTATTGAATTGATTTGAACAGTTTCATGTGGTCCGCTCTGACCAGGTCTGATGTGATGACGCTAAATGTATCAGCGGCACGGAGCTTGCTAGCTTGTAAAAAGCCAACGAGCTTCGTGCCGCCGATACATGAGAAACACCAGCGTCGGAAAAAAGTAGCGGCTTATACCCCGGAAAATACGGTAATCGCTTCAGGTTTGGTGTGATGTGTCAGAACAAAGAGTTTAAAAGCTGCTCTTACTGTGTTGAATCAATGTGATGGTGTAGAGCTGTATAAACACATGTTCATCATTTCTCTAAAGTATTCAGGTGGATTTCAGTCAAATAAACACTTTCTGTTTGTGTGACTTACATTCTCAAACAGTTTGGGTTAAACTTCAAGTACAAAATTGTGTTTGCAACAAGCACTGCAATGTATTCTTTTAATTGTTTAAACTCTGTGTTTTTATTGAGTCACTAAATGTGTTACCTTTCAATATTTACTGTAACACCCTAAAATACTGGACAGATCCTTTTCTCACCCTGAGCTTCTGCTTCTCGGTCAGCAGGTTGTTGTCCTCGTCACGCTCGTACAGAGTCACCAGGACGTTCTTCAGCCAGTCCCTCATACGCAGGGGGAACTCGTTCAGCTCGGTGTCCAGGCAGGGCTCAATGACTGAGGGGAGAAACACACAGAGGGGCTGGATGGAGCTCACTGTGCAGGGAATTCAACCTACTGCAATTCATACTGGATTCATGAGGGGTCTGATACTAAGGCAAAAAAAAACCCATTTTGTACTTCATTCACATAAAAGCATTTTAATAAACTGTTTAATATTATAAATACATTTCTAAATTTTGACACCATTGAAATAAAGCATCAATACTGTAAGTTGACATTAATTGGTTTGTTAATTGACATAAATCTAATATAACAAAAATACTGAAATCTTTACATCACACACGTTTAACATCAACAAACCAGAGTATATGAAAATTGTACATAAGATTAAAGCTTTTATTTATTTATTTACTTTTATTTGGGTGCCCCAGTTGTGTAAGGAGAATATAATCTCCTCTCAAAGTCCCACTTATTCACTTGCAGAGATTTAAACTGCAGCTAATCTTGTTTAGTCAGCTGAATAAAAACAGTGAGTTGCAGTGAAAAGCTCCAAAACGTAAGAAAGTGTTGAACTGAACTATTAAAGTTATTAACATCTGTTTTATTTAGTCTTAACTTTTTAATTTTTATCTTTTATTAAATCATCTCACATTTTTCTGCTGCTCTGGTGTCCGACCATAACTGTGACGCTCCTCTCTAGTCTTGAACAGACATGGCCGACACGTGAGGGTCTGGGCCTTTAAAAGCTGCCATGTGTTCGCTCTGTCTCTCTTCCAACCACTTGTGTTTGCACTTTCAGCGTCTCCACATTCCTCTGTTTTGTGTTACTTTAAACTATTATCATTCAAGTAAACCTCTTCTGTGGACTCCTTGCTCGTCACTGTCTTTGAGCCAGTGTGGGACACACTCATTTATTGGGAAGCAGCTGCACTGACATGTTAAAACCACTTTGGAGACAGAGCAGAGTTCATCCTCAGTCTGTTCAGTTTAGTGTATAATTAATGCTGATATTAAGCTTCTGAGCAACTGAACATAAAAAAAGTTTCCATTTAAATGTTCATGTTCAGTTATCCTCAGATTTCCAAAAGTCAAAGCCTGAATCCTCTTTTCTTCTGCTGCATTTAACACGACCATGATCTCCATTTGAACCCTTCAGCCCTGACTCATCTCCTCACACACACACACACACAGTGTGTGTGTGTGTGTTAGTGTCCTGTTCAGTTTGAACAGTTGAAGAAATGCAGCCTGCGTGTCTGGACCGATCCTCCCGCTGCCGAGCTGCAGCCTACAGTCCGACCCTCCCATCAATCACAGCGAGCTCACTCTCAGAGTCAAGACACCGAGAAGTAACAGCAGACTAAGAGAGGACCAGCAGACCTGAGCTCAGCTGCAGCCTCTTAACCTCTCACACAGACGAGGGTGGGAACTAAAGCTGAATCTGATCTTTCAACAGTGAACACACCAACAGACAGAGAGATATAAAAGCACTCCTAAATAAGAACTGAGATGAAAGAGGATAAGATCAAATTACAGCTTAGGTCGTGTGATTGGTTCAGCAGAGGAGGGAGGTCTTGGCTTTTCATCAAGTTTTCCTCCGACTCAAAACAAAGTGATGATGAGATGATCCCCAGCATCTTCATGACTGTGGTGGATTTATAATCTTATATAATGATGATTTTAGCCTGAAAAGTTTGCAGCGTGCTTTGTTCTGACGTGTCTCTCCATTTATACCACCCTCAAATTATTCATTGTCCTTTATTGGGAACACTGATGTTTGTTTGCATGTTGGTGGAATAGCTGAGGTCGGATCTGCCTGCAACCTTTAATTTCCCAGTTGTTGTTTTCTTACTTCATTACTTGTCTGCACTTGTTGGTTTGCTGTCTTTGTGGTTTTTGTTTTACGTCTCTGTAGATCCATTGATTTTGAAGAATTTGTTCATGTTGTGCAGACAGATTTCATATCAAGAGGAATTCCCCCCTCCGCTAACATCAGCCTCTGGGCCCTGGGAGACGGGTGTGTCCAGGGTGGAGACCACATGATCTCCATGGAGTCGTTCACCCAATGACTCAAAACAGTCAAAATAACACCCAGTATAACTCCTACTGGAGGTGTTCACTGTGAATGTCACATAAAAGACAAATAAACTAAGCTTGAATCATGGCCTCACTGAGCAGGATGACACTGTACATATTGTAATTTACTAATAAATCTAAAATATTAAAGTGTTGACTCAAGCACATCACAAGTCAAAAGTGACTGGTAATAAATCTGTTTCATTCTTCACTATTCCAAATATTTCATCATATAAAAAAAATCCCAAATTTTCCTTTAAACTTTCTCACCTCTTGAATTAAAATAACTTCTGCATCGTTATACATACATACAGTTTGAAAACACTGCTGCACCGAGTTTGGATTATCTGCTAAATCTCCTCTAACACCAACTTTAACCCTTAACACCAGTCCATCCAGATCAGAATGAGACGCCATGATGTTATGACCGTTCATATCATACTAATAAGAAGGTTGCTAAAGTGTGCTGGAGCTCACATTTGCAGGGTCCGATGTAGTCGAGGTGCAGCTTGTGGCCCTTCTTGGTTCCCTCCAGGGTGCACTTGGTGGCAAAGAAGTGGCAGGAGGTGTCGTAGGTCTTGTTGTCGGTGCCGCAGACCTGCAGAGACCAGGAAGCAGAGCTCAGTGTGACGAGCTGTGTGGTGATGTGACTGAATCTACACATCTGTGATGAGGATGTGCAGGTTTAGCACAGACTATCAAACTGTTAACAGATACATCAATGACTCTGCTCTTCACCACTGTAATTGTTGTTGTTTTTTATCTTGGAATAAGAAATGAAACAAAGGAGCTTAACCTGTAAGTGCAAGAAACTGGTGTTTCAAGAGATATGTGTAAAAACAGAAAGAGCTGATGAGTGGGCTGTTTTTGAACTTACATGCTCGAACTCTCCCTCAGCAGCAGGGCAGGTGGATGGGTCCTGGCACACACACATGGGGGTGTTGCTGTCATCGACCTCACACACTTTTCCCTTCTTGCAGTGGTGGTTCAGGCAGGCATCTGCAGAGCAATGAAACACAGACACTGAGTTGCTGTCTGTTTGTTCATGAAAACAGATGTCAGGACAGGCACAAATACTTTCCAGTCCTCAAGCTTTTCATTTTTGCCAAAAGAAACTAAATTATTTATATGTGAAAGCTTAATAACAAAATGATGAAGTGACTACATAAACATGAGGTAAGCTAATGACAGTGCCTCTGTGAAAAGTAGTACGAGTCATGGAAAAGCAGACCTAGGCTCTTTTCTGGGATTGAAAAGGAGAGTCACATTAAATAGACAGTTGTGCTTTAAAACAAGTTTTTGACTGCAAATTTTTTCAGTTTTCTATAAATTTAATGTATATTTTTCAAATATCAAAGAGGAGCCACCTTTAGACAAATATGTGCATCTTTTAAAAGGATGAGCCAAAATGATGATTTTCCCAAGTAGAAAGGTTGAAGTGCATCAAGATAATACTGCACCTGTACTAAATAGATTTATTTATATTTTCCTGTTTAGCCTCTAATATGTTCTGCTTTTCCTGTTTGCATAATTTATTTTTATTTTCTATTTCGCTATCCACTCCTCTTGGCTGTATTTGGATTTGTATCTTTTTGTACATCTTCACCTCTTTCATTTGTCCTTCCCTTCGTCTCAGTGAGGTTGATGAGGGGATTTCCATGATCTTCATCTTTAATTTTCTCTGATTACTCTAAAGGTAACGTGCACAGTTTTGGATTCAGAGCCTATTCAGACTGAGTGCTTCTTATTTTGGGTCCTCTTTATTTTTTCTGTTGCTGACTGATTTTCTCTTGTAGACAGATATACTACTATGTTTTTCTTATTAACACTTTTGAGCAGAGTAAAGTTTCTTGAACAGCTCGTTCAGAACATCGTGTACAGTTTGTACAGTCTTGCTGCTGTCGGTGTTGCCTGTGGCTGAGCCGCCTCTTAAAGCAGGGGGAACGTGTAATTACAGCCGTCTCCTGGCAGAACCAGGCAGCCTGTCATTACGACTGTTTGATTTAGCCAGATTGAGGCTTCGCTAAACCCAGACACCCCTGTAAAGCTGGAGGAGCGAGTCGGCGACACGCAGCTAAATCAAATGACTGTCACCATGCATATCAGTAGACGTCGGTGCACCGGGTGGCAAACATGATATGTTGTTTTATCTTTAAACTTCAGCACTGTAAAGGATTTATGGAAGCTGTGTGTGGGTGTATATGTCTGTACACTGATGTAAGATAACGAAGACCTTTCCAGGAATTTCAGCTTAAATATTGATATTTTGGGCAGTTTTTAGTCACTTAAACAGACATTTACAGACTTTAGTGTCTACACTGAATCTGGCCTTTGTTTATTCATTTTGCACACTTGATACTTCACACATTTCACTGTGTGTACATGTCTTTACATGTGAACAAATCTGAGTTGGATACCATCATAATGTGGATATTTCTGCATTGTGAGGATATTTTAGAGGGTCTGCATAACTCCAGAGGGATAGTTTTGGATTCAGGCAAGAGTCAGGTTTACTTTAAGTTGGAAAGGTGATGGCTTATGCATGATTTTTGTCAAAGAGGCTCCTCACAGGGGAAGTACAAACAAACAAATCCAATAAAATACTGAAGCTGACTAGAAAACGTTAAACAAAACATTGGGAAGCTCAATCTGTGACTACCTGTTTGAATATAAAGTCATATTTTGGGAACTTACAATCCATTTGGGGACACACATTAAATGTTGGGGTTATTTTGTGGATTAATGTTGGTGTTTGGAGTAAGGCTTGGTTTGGTGAGGGAATAAAAACAATGCAAAACGTTCCTGAGTGATGGTAAAACAGTTTGTGTGTTTGTGAACTTACTCTCAACATCTTCAATAATATCTTCAACATCAATGGCCTCGTCAAACTCTCCAATCTCGACCTGCACTGGGTTGGCCCCCACCTCGGTCTAGGGGGAAACACAGGAGGTCAAAGGTGAGCTCTTTGAGACCAATTACAAAGTAATCAGAGTAAAGAAAGGCAGAGCTGTGACTGCTTCTCCAGTCTGTCTTTCCTTTTTCGTGGGTCTAGTCGATTTCCACACTACCATCTTCGAGACTATTTCTGTGCAATGTCCACTTAAACCAAACCGCTTAAATATCCCTGGTTTTCCTGAAGAAGAAAAAAAATACTTGAAACGTCACCACTAAAGAAGGTTCCTCCCTGAAGGCCAAACACAGTCTGGGAGCAGTGAGACCATAATATCCAACAATAACAAGCAGCTGGATCCACATGTGGTGAAGCCATGAAAAGCGTAATGGCTTCCTGACCAGGCCCGAACCAGCGGCTAAAATTAACAGCTGTGGGATCTCTGGTCCCACTGGACCTCTGGAGCAGGAAATGATAAAAAACGATTCACATGAAGGCTCTGAATCTTTGTGTGGTATTGTTTACAGTGGAGGACTGAGAGTAGAGTTACTGCTGTTGATAAACTGTTTTTGTTCCTAATAAGGTGACAGCATGACGGACCTGGAAGGACCTCATGCTTTTCATCACTCCCTGTTTGTTGGAAAGATTAACTTGGAGGTAACACATGGTTTGGGTGGAGTGTTGCACATGGATTTATTAGATTTTGGTAAATATCCAACAGTGGGATCAAAAATTAAACTAGCATCAGGGACAGCTGCAAACCAGAACAAAGAAGCTGCAGCTTCAGATTGAAGGTCAGGACTCAGAAATTAGTCAAAATGAAAACCTGAGAGCTCTCCTGATGATCAAAGTTTTAAAAAATCAGCAACTAAAGAATATATTTACATTTTTTTCTGACACTTAATCAAATTAGAAAACATTGCCCTTTGGTTAAACTGCTCACAACTCTACACACGTTTTAAACACTTTTATTTTCAGGGTCCACAAGCCACAGAAAGCTCGGGAGCTACTGTTTAACTCACAAGGAATCTGGACCATGTCCTTTGGAATAATGAGTGTTTGCTTTCTTTAGGCCTTTGTTTGCAGAATCAGACAACGACACAACCACAACTTCAACTTTCTGTAGCTGTCCATGATTTTCTTCGTGGTTCCTTTACAGGCTGCACGAATGTGATTTGTTCAGCTCTTGGGCGTTCACATGAAAAGTCACCACTGCATGATCACGTGAGAGAGAAAACACACCACTGAACTACATCATCTGGCTGCAGTGCCCAGATCCCTAAAGCTCCATCTCGGATCACATTGTCTCTGAGCAGCTGCTTGGCTCAGAAAACACATCTCAGACTCCAAAACTGAACTCACAGGAGAGCACAAGTATTTGGGTTTCCTAAAGACATCATGGTTACACTGACATGAAACTTCTCAGTGTTGTAGTTTAGTATCAATCTGACTTACTCTTTGTGATCTGGCTACACTTCCAGATCTAACCAGATAACTGGTGGGCAAAGTGTTGGTATTACTGACAGAAATAATGTCAGAAACTACTCAACACAAAAACCTAAGATGTGTGATATCAAACGTTTTCTTGGTTGTTCAGATGTTTCTCCTGGAGCTGGACACAAAGTGTTGTTAAAAAAAAGGGAGCATCTGATTAATCTACTCCACTGAGGTTTCATGAGTCATATTTTAGTATGAAACCTGGGATAAAAACAAACATGTTGCATCATTTTGCTGTTGATAGCAGCTCAATACTTCTTTTATTCATTTCAAAATAAAAGCCACTACCAGCATGTAAGTAGGCAGAAACCTGTCATTTCTTAACTAGGCTTTTATTGTGAAATGCTTGCCAGCACACTATTTTTAATGTAGTCAGTGGTGTGTTTGTGGTCCAAACTATTTTTTTCTAATCAACCACAACCCTGCACAAAGATCCAGCTTTGGGTGGAATAGTGGTTTTTATTTGAGGAAACATGATGATGTGTCATCATTATTGACTGAAGTTGATCAAAGTAATAAACAACTCAGCATGGATGAAAAATCATCTAAGTCACAGGTGTCAAACTCGTGCCATGGAGGGCCGAGACCCTGCAGGTTTTCTTTACAACCGGCTCGCCAGCGGCTGATCTCACTGGTTAGCTCCTTTCCTCAAACTGAAGGAGGTGCTGATAATTAAAATCACCTGCTTCAGGAGCCGGCTGGAAAGAAAACCTGCAGGGTCTCGGCCTCCATGGCATGAGTTTGACACCCCTGATCTAAGTGGTCAGGAAATAGACAAATTTAAACATCCCTTCACCTGCTGATGAAGATCACAGCAGAAACACTCACAACTGATCACACCTTGAAGGGAACTTGTTTTAGTTTCAACAGTAACTTCAAGTTTTACATTTGTATCATTTTCATTATTTTGAAACCTGTTAAAGCTTTTTTTGGGGGGGGAAACAATAAACAATTTTAAACACGTGGACTGACCTCAACAACTGGCTCCTCGGTCACCAGCTCTTCCACGATAGGCTCCTCCTCAGTCTGTGACACACACACACACACACACACACACACATACAATTTGAATCTTCATGCACACAAACACACACAGGCAGAACTACACTCAGGGGAGCAATTGGCTTTAGAAAAACAAACACTTCATCCACAGACTTCACATACGAGCACACACACACACACAAGTATATACAAAGG
>OOFC01049729.1:3473-14649 GCA_900323345.1 Pseudochromis fuscus
GGGGGGGGGGGGGTATAATTGCACTTTAACTGCTGCTATTGGACTAATATTTGTCCAAGTGGTGAAAGGAGGCATTAGTCACATTGATTAGAAGTCATTATCGGACAGACTGGAGGTGAACTGAGCTGAACGGCTGCACACGTTGAATGAATGTTAAGCACTGAATGACAAAAAAGTTGAAAAATATCATTTGGTGAATGATTAACTATGAAGAATGATCATAATTTGAATTCTTTGTGTGTGAATGTTTGTTTATCACACAACATCAGACTTGAAGTTCACACATTTTGTAGGTTTCATCTCAGTGACAGCTCAGTGGAGTTGTTGTGTTCAGGACCATCCATCCATCATCTGTACTCGCTTATCCAATCAGGTCGCAGAGCTGCTGGAGTCTATCCCAGGCGGGGTACACCCTGGACAGGTCGCCGGTCCATTACAGTGCCAACACACAGAGGCAGACGACCATCCATGGTCACACTCACGGTTAATTTAGAGTGGTCAGTGCACCTAACAAGCATTCCAGAAGTACCAAGAAAACACACGCATGCCCAGGGAGAACATGCAAACTCCACGGTGCTGACCACTGCAGCGCCGTCCCACCACTTCTCGGGAACAAAGAAGCAAAAACCAGAAATACTGACTGATTATTTGGGAACTTGGGGAGCTTTCAACTTCTCTTCCTAACATGAGAGAGAGTGCAAACCTCTGCCAAGGTATAATCCAGTGTACTGATGCTATACAGTGATCACTTTTGCTCTTTTGTGGTGCAGCAACACTATGTTGTTAAACCAAAGACAGGGATTCGGATCCAAAATGTAATAATTTTCCAAAACGTTCCTGTAAAAAAAATGTATAATTTTTCACACAGTGCAAAGACATGCTTGTTAGGTGAATTGATCAAACTAAATTGACTGTAGGTGTGAGTGGGAGTGTGAATGGTTGTTTGTCTCTGTGTTAGCCCTGCGATAGGCTGGCAACCTGTCCAGGGTGTACCCCGCCTCCTGCCCTATGACAGCTGGGATAGGCTCCAGCAGACCCCTGTGACCCAAGTGTGGAGAAGCAGGTATAGAAGAAAAAGAAGAAGAAGAAGAAGAAGAAGAAGAAGAAGAAGAAGAAGAAGAAGAAGCCCTCTACAAGTTTTTACCCATTCACATGCACTGATGCACCAATGGAAACAGAGCTACCGTGAGAGGTGCAAGCTAACATCAGGTTTAGGGTCTTGCTCAACAACATTTCGACATGTGGATAAAAGGAGCTGGGGATCAAACTACCAAACTTACAATTTGTGGTAGCTGACCTACTGAGAGGTATAGATCTTACCTAAGGGGAAGATGTGGGAATACAATGGGAAATAATAGGTGTTTAAAAAAGAAAAAAGCGTTTTCTTTGTCAAAAATGTCCAACTTTACACCAGTAACTATGTTTACAACCTGGTCCAAAAAGCACTTTCACTCCCTGTTGTAATTTCCGTGTCCATGACGACTGAACGAAGATGAACTTTCATATGACTCACCCATTTAAAATGCATTCAGGCTTAAAGCCATGCATAATTAGGGTGTGACTGTGCTGAGTGACAGGTGGGTCAGATCCAGCCCCTCGCTCCTCCCTTTTGTCCAAATATGGTCAATGCTGTACACAAATAATTGATTGATGTCACAGTGCCTCCGCCCATCCTTAATACACAGTCAGTGGGGTACAGTGCATCCCTAACAACTGCTTGGACCACTGCTGTAGTAGCTGAACAGTTCACACTCAGAGTTACCAGGCAGTGCCCATCGCTACCTTCAGGGCGAGGCGGTGCAGGTTTATTCTGAGAAACACAACAACGGAGCATCCCGACGTGCTAACACGCATCAACATGCAAATACAGCCACTTAGACGGTGCCTGTCTCCTGGCTTATGTACACAGAAGACAATGGGTGTGGCAATTTTTATCTGGTGTCGGTATGTGTGTTTCTCTTGCGGGTGTGGAGGACTGGGCGGTGGACGGGCCTGTAACACATCAACATAGGAGACCTGGTTTGGTGACAGACCTCGTTTTGAAACCACTTGCTTGATATTGCTTTGTTAAATATGAAACCAGCAGGAAGTCTGAGAGCACGGAGGTAAAAAGGTAAAAGTCTTGGAGAAAGTGTAAGAACTTTAACCTGAGTTTGATTTTTATATAATTTCTCAGGCACACCGCGCAAAAGTTGGCATACAAAGAAGGAAGGTATTTCAAAAACAATGGCGTTTGACATAATCCGAGGTGCGGCTGAAATATCCAGTGATATTGTTCGTTGTAAGTGTCGGGATTACTTCGCTCTGTTTCAAAGAATACACATATGCATTCACTTTAAACAGCTTTGTTACCGTCAACCATCACAACAATCCTCCAGTACGACCCACCTCTCCCAGAGTCGAAATGTTTAGTAGACAGCCGACTCAACTTTAATTTTTGAGGACTTTGCAGAGTTTACTGAATTGCATATATTGTACAGGTGTTACTGTGTCCACCCCCTGTACATACAGTACCTTAAATCGCAGATGCACCCCCCCTACACACACACTCATACTCTCCACCTCCTCCGTCACCTCCACACATGCACACTCACACAAACAGACGGTCAAATAGACATACAGTCTGTCATATTTGCGGCTGGTAAACAAGCACTGAGAGGCTGTTAAAGCCGGCAAGCTGAGTAAACCAGAGACAACGGTGTGCTTAATGAACTGGGCTGCCTCCCAGCACAACATCTCATCATCACTTGGACTTAAACAAACCACTCAGCTGCTAATTGGCCGAGCTGCATGGAGCCGCTGTGAGGAATGTATGCTCCCCACCTCCACTGTTGCTTCTCAAAGGCTTGACAGACAGCAGCAAGACAGACTCTCTGTTATTGAGTCTTTGCACAGATATGTGACAGTCTGGCCTCGTGTTGGGCGCCACACTGTACATCCCCGCACTCACTGTATGGTCTTCATTTATTTTTTTCCTCTATAATTGGTATTGATGTTTTGTGTTGCTGTTTATTTTGTTTTTACAATTTGAGGTTACAACACTTCCCAGGGTGCACTTGTCAATCAAGCTCTGCAGCCACTGTGACATCTTCTGTTTGAAGTTTTCTGATGATCAAGTGTGAGTTGATGCAGGTGCACTGGTCTTTTCTTTTATCAGTTTAGTGGCTATCACTTCTTCTTCTTCTTCTTCTTCTTCTTCTTCTTCTTCTTCTTCTTCTTGTGCTGTTGATTCTGAACAAACAAATAAAAACCATCACTCCCTGTGTGCCAGAGGATTTCGCCCAGGAAAGCCCTACCAGACACCAGGTGTTTAGATTAGCAAATGCAAAGATTCATAAACTGGGTCTAAGCTGAATTATATTATTTGCAAACAAGCATTTATTTATATGAAATGTTGCAGATTATTCCTCCATTCTTGTCTGTGTTAGATCCAATCATTCTTACAGTCTTGATTTACCCCACACATCATCTTTGTACAGTATATCCAGCATTTTACATCTATATTGATATGTTTGATATGGTGTATATGTTGGAGTATTTAGGGCCATGCGTCTGCAAAATACAAGAACAGATTTAGTCAGAAACTGTATGAACAATGAGCTCTTGTGCTGCTGAAGCTTTTCACTAACTGTATGGGCTTTATTGGTTTCTCCTCCGGGTCAGAGCGACCTCGCTGCTGGGTGGAGGTGTTTCCAGCGGGTGTAGGGTTTAGGAGGAAGTTGATAGAGCTTAAGAGCGGGAAGCACACCCAGCAGCACATCTTTGCCGTTAGTTCAAGTTCATGTATCTGTTTGCTTTACCGTACCATAGGTTTACTCAGGGTGTGTGCACATATTTGTGACAAGGATATGAATGATGTGGAAACTGAGGCTGGATTTCAATAATACCCAAAGCATGAGCATCACGCCAGAAAATCCCCCAAATTGCAGCTTTCTCTGTTCGCAACATAATCTGTGATTTATATAGAAACTTCTTATTAAAAGTCAATTTCTATGTATGAAAGTTTATAGCAGATGGTCATAAGATCTTTAACTCATTTATATTAATTTCTCAAATAAACAAGCTGGTAACACCAAAGTATTTCTGTGGTGTGTGTCCTTAGCTGTGGAGCTAACACACGTCTGCATGGATGAACTTTAAACTGCAGGAACAGATTGTGTAAATTCAGCCTAAGTTGTCGACTGGCTGCTTGTTAAACTACAGTGTCTCATTTCATTATTCTCCAGTAAGATGTTTAATGGTGTAGAAGTTGTTCAGAGGCACATTGAAGCTCTTTGGCCTCAAGTAATGCAACAGCTGATGACTTGTGATGCAGATGTTTTTTCAATGAGTAACATGTAATGAGAAATTAATTCATTTTTACTTTATAATAGAGAAATATCGTAAAATTGCCGCCGTGCTGACTGGAATTTGGAGTCAGAAACCTGCGACAGCATCATCCAGCTGGACTGATGCATAAACAATATCTTGTTGAGACATTATGGGACTCGATTAAAAAAAATAATTTAATTAATTGGAGGTTTTGTAATTAATTAATCTCGATTAATCACCTTTTAAACACATAACAATATGTGCCCCAAAATGCAAGATTTTTTAATTTTAATGGATATTAGTGGACGACTGAATCAAATAATAGACATGAATGTTGTAAATTCAGCTCTTTTAATGTCTGGAAAAATAAATTTAATTGCGTTTCAATAAAAAAATAATATCTCTGTCAAAAATTGAACAGACGTGAAGTTAAAGTGCCATTTTAAGTACTTTAAACACTTTATTGAGAACAGTGTTGACTATAAATTTAAAAAAAACAACAACAACAAATCAACAAAAAGTGCAATTTCTACTTCTTTCTTCTTCTGGATAAACAATCAGAAATATGGTTTAATAGGTTTTTTACAGGCTTAAATTGCACTTTTGTCTGATTCCTCCATGTAGGTGGCCATTAGCAGAGCTCTGGTGTGTGGATCAGTGTAATCGTGTAGCAGGAAACTGTGCACTGACAAACTGTTCTGTGTTGTTTGAAATGCAAACTGTGATTAAATGAGTTAATTTTTTGTGATTAATTAATGCATCAAAGTCCCACACTTCATTATAACAGAGAAGGGTTTTGAGGATGTTTTTTGGACTGGTATCCATCCTCTAATCTTGCCCAAAATGTCATAATTTCTTCTTTGGGTAGAACCATAGCTCTTGAAATAAAAACAGTTAAATAAATAAAAATCATTGTGATAAGTTTGGCAGCTTTTCCATAATAACAGGCAGATGGGAAAATGATGACTAACAAATGATGATGTAACCACACCTTAGTGTTTTACTTTCACTTTTTAAAGGCTCATCTTTTAGACCCTGAAGTGACAACTTTCACAACAGGACGCCTCTGAGTGAACAATCCTGCTTTGTGCTGACAGGCAGGTTTGGTTCATGGCTTTCTGTTTGTCTAACACCGTCATACTTTAATTAGTCAAGCAAACAACAATACAGACAAAATAAGACTCTAACACAGGATCTGATATGGAGCTTTTTCAAACACGCGTACGACATTATATAAGCCACTAGCTTCAATTTCGGCAGGATGAAAGACAACCCCAGACCTTCTGCATCTCCTTTTTCACTAGTAGTTAATAGGTGATTAAGCCCTGTTGCAGACAGTGGGCCATGGGGAGCCAATTGATCTGACCTTTGAACCCTCACTCTGATGGAGGGGGTGGCTGGAGGTCAGGCCTGTAAGGGATACCCTCTTTATCCTTCCCCCAGAACGGCAGCTCAAAGCTGGGGGAGGCACCCAGCCAGGATCCCAGGGTCTCTGGGGCCCCCCCACCACCAGCATCACATTCATATGGTCAATATGAGCCAAAGAGCAAACACCTCAGCGGCTCTGTGACGCTTTGACCCGAACTGAGTATCTTTGATTTTCCCAAGGGTAGTTTTCAATAGACTAGTATTGAATGGAAAGCAAATATTGCATTTAAAAAAAACCAAAACACTTTAACCATATCAGTTATAGATATTTCAGAGTCGATCTGAACTCCTCCTGCTCAGTGATCTCTGTCAGCTCTCAAACCAAGACTGTGCTGATCCTTCTCTCACTCAAGGACTTGTAGGGGATTTTCAGAGGAGAGGACTGTGTAATGCCACCTCTCTTTGAGGTATCCATTGAAGTCAGCACTATTGCATTAAGCTCGCTGGTCTTCCTAAGGGCACCTTTTCATCACAACCCACACACACACACACAACCACACACACACACACATCCCTTCCCTCACACTCCCCCTTTTAAGTTGAGGTATTGTCTTTAACAGCATTATAACGGTATCATTCCGCTCCCACCGTGAACAACAAAGACAAGAAACGCCAAATCCTAGAACACAGCAATGTGTGTGTGTGGGTGTGTGCGTGCCTGTGTGTGTGTGTGTGTGTGTGTGTGTGCTCTTTAAAGCAATGCTAATGGGCCCTAAGAAGCATTAAAGTGACCCCTACTGTAACAAAAGAGTTAATAATCCGTTTAGAAAACAATCAGATCCCTGGCCATGAGAAAAGCCCCCTGCTAAGTCTTTCTGTAAAGAGGAGGAGGAGGGAATTCACCTTTTTTTTCCAGTCAGCAATCTTGTTGAACATCGCTTGTTTTTATCGCGCTCTCTACGGGGAATGATGGAACTGTATTTAACGGCGGCTCTCAGCTCTCAGAAAAAGACAACACGGTTGAGTTTCACAAGCGGGGGCGGCCATTTTTTGAGGGATTCAAAAGTGACCCCGCTCGCTGGAGGTCGGGGTTTGTTATCAGCTCCATCCACTGTAATTGAGCCCCATTGGACTTCTAAAAGAGCTGTTAACAAACAAACGCTGGCTCGCCCGTTAATTGCTAATGATAGGCTCTTTGTCGTGTGTTTCCCCCTCTGGGTCAAAATGTTGAACCGACGGGATCCATCTCCGGGCGAGCGGCTGTCAGGTCGCAGCGCCGCTGATACAATAGGTGATATAAGCCATTAAGAAATGACATCTCCCACGCTGTATGTCAAATATCCTGGCGATGAAAAAAAAAGTGTTGCAGAGTGATAAAATAAGTACGAGCTCAGTGTGAGGGATCATTTGACTGGTTGGCTGAATGTATTACCTCAGGCTGGCAGGCTTATCTGTTATGCATCAGAGTGATCCATCTGTTTTAACATCAGGTCAGAGCTGAATCTATCACTGCTTATCTTTGCTGTCAAGTAGGTGAGGACAGGTTTTTCTTTATCTCCCTGCTGCTAGTCCTCCCTTCCCTCTACCCTCTCAGCAATCTACTGACATCCTGGAAAGTGATTACAAAGCCTGCATGAGACCATTTATTTAGCCAAAATAATAAGCAGAATGAAGAAATGTGACAATGAGGGGGAGATCACTGTGCTCCTTTGCAAAGCTTATCAGCTCTTGTTAAGTGTCATTTTCTCAACAGCTGGGGAGAAGTTTGACTTCTCCTGCTTTGTTTTTCAGGAAATTAACATTTGTTTTAAGGAAAACAAAACTAAAATCAAAACACCCTCTTGTGAGTATTGAGATCTTAGAGAATTGTATGTGACTGGAGAATAGTTTCATGTATTAGTCAGTGTGCGAACGAAAAAGTAGCCACAGCTTGTTACTTTACATTTGTTACTCAGTTTGCCAAAGGTACGTAGAAAATACTGCTCCATACGCGCATATAAAAATCAAAAGCATAGAATATATTTACATACTATCACAACAGTCCTAGTGCACAATAATTCCCCCACGATGTAGTGAGCCAGGCAGGTTTGAGTGTTGGCTTACATGTGGCTAAAGTGAGCCTTCTAGTTACTCCCTCCCTAATGGTGCTTTTCCACTGCATGGAGCCTGTACACCTCGACTCGGTTTGGTTTTCCACTGGTATCTTTACAACTTTGGCACATTTACACTGGTACCTACTCACTTCGCTTTGCCTCGGCCCCCTCGGTTGCATTTACATTGCCAAGGATAGTCCCTCCTCCGTGTAGCTGGTCGTCATTCGTGACATCATCATTTATGCAATTCTTTCGTTTCTGACCGCCCCGTCCAGCTCCCGCTGAATTTTCTCATCAGCGACTAATGACAGAAAGGTTTGCACCTCGTCCTGAGTCCATGGGGCAGGATTTCTAACAGATGCCATTTCTCTTCTTGTTGTTATTTCAAACACGTCTGCACAGTTTGCCGAAGATTTAAAAATGGTGTGTTTGCAGGGAGAGATTACGTGTTGCGCAGTGATGACGCAACAATGCAGTGACGATTCCAACCAATAAGATTTTAGTACCTGCTCCGACCTGACTGGGTACTTTTTTTGGAACCACAGGAGAGGAGGTACAAAAAGTTGTACCAGGTACCAAGTTCCAGGTACTTTTTTGCCAGTGTAAACGCACCAAAACCGAAGTGAGTAGGTACCAGTGTAAATGCACCACTTGTTTAGTACCTCCTCGGCTGTGGTTCCAAAAAAGGACCCAGCCGGGTACTAGCAGACACTAAAATCTGATTGGTCGGAATCATCAGTATGTCATTGCATCATCACTGCGCTGCATGCAAACATTTGTACCCACAGCCGACAAAGTCTGCACGGTTATAGTCAGAATAACAAGTTTCTACAACGAGGGAAAAACACTAAATAGATTAGTCCAATGTGAATAACAGGCTTTGGTGCAATGTCCAAATTATATCTAAAAAACGTCAGTGGGATCCTGAGCTCTGTGTGACCGGACGATGGCGCAGCTGATGGAGGTTGTAGCAGGACCTCACATCTCTGAAAACCTCAGAGCAAGTTTTCAACCAGGCTCTAACTTGATGAACCAACAACATATTTGAAGTTATAACAACTAATTTCTCACCTGAACCAATCTTCAAACTGTTTCTGTGACACCACAACAGTTATTCTGAAGATGACTTCATCAATTTCCTCCTCCTTCATCTGACCATCAGCTACATGAAGGAGGGACTATCCTCTGTAATGTAAACAGTACCGAGGGGAGCCAAGGCGAGTAGAGTCGAGGTGCGCTGGTTCTATCCAGTGGGAAAGTGCCATCAGTCTTTCAGTCTTTCACTGTTCACCATGTTACACACGAGAGTGCAGTGAAGTATTTTGATGGTAACAACACATCATCATTACCTTCACCAAGGAAATTGTGTTTTCATCTAATGTTACATAAAGAAATAGTTCTCAGTACTTTTGTTTTTGAGAGATAAGGTAGATAGGAAAAGGATCCTGCCAAGGAAGAAATCCCTATCTGTAATGATGGGCAAATGTTTTTACAAAGACAGTGCTGCTATTTCACCACAAGAGGGCAACAGTGTTCAGTCTATAGCATCAGAACAGGTGGATTATGCCCTGGTGGAGGTTTGTGCTCTCTGAGTGCTCTCTAGTTAGAACTATTGGAGAGGGTGTAGCAATATTTCAGATGTACCGTATTTTCCAGACTATAAGCCGCTACTTTTTTCTGACACTTTGAATTTAAACACTGGTGTGGCTCATGTATCGGTGGCACGGAGCTCGTTGGCTTTTTACAAGCTAGCAAGCTCCGTGCCGCCGATACTTTTAGCATCGTCACATCAGACCCGGTCAGAGTGGACCACATGAAACTGTTCGAAAAAATTCAATAGGGGCTTATAGACAGGTGCACTCAATAGTCCGGAAAATACGGTAACTGTCAGACAAACAGTTACAGTTGTAGATATAGAATTAAAGATGGTAACCAGCGCAAAATATACATTTCTGTGAGCTCTCAAATGAAGTTTCAGACACTTTTAAATAAACAGTTATTTACAGAAGTGTAAAGTCATGCAACTATGATTTTTGTATAAAATGCATTGAGTTGCAGGAAAGTAGTTTGAATCCTGCGATGCTTTATTTTTGCATGTAGAGAACACATACTGAAATTTTGGACATTTAAATAAAAAGCCTTGTGGTAAATTTATTCAGGCTATACAGTTACCAGAGAGTGATTTCAAAAACACCCAAATACAACTTTGCAGTTAGTGTGATGATCACATTTGTTGTTAGACACTAACCTCATTCCCACACCTCCAGACTTTGAACTAAGATGTTTTCTTGCACTACAACAGTTTTAACCCTGCATCAAACGTCTGGTAACGAGCTGACTCGTGATATATGTTACAATTGTAATGAATACACTTTGCTGTAACGCTACAGCCCCACAGAAGTAAAGCTACATCTTATACATGATTTTGTTGAAATCTTTCATCAGTGTTGTTGATTTACATGCACAGCAAATCTACGGTCCTGCCAAACAGTACCTGCGAATGCCAAGCAAGTCAGTAATTTTGAACAATATTGCATCACTGTTGCCATCTCTTCTTTGTTGAAGTGTTAGCAAATACACAAAAAAAAGAAAAGAAAAACAGCTTTATGATGTTTCGGGGGGTGTCTTCATTTACCTCACTGCAAATTACCCAGGAGGAAATGGCCAGTGTGAGTGGATTGTGGGACTTTATTCGAATGTTTCCTGCGGTAAGTTATTCCTTTGTCTGCACCGAGCTAATAGCAGGGAATGGGATTCAAATAGAGTCAAGCTGCCTCCTGAGATCCCTCAATCCACCGTCGCCATAAAAAAAGAGGTCTGAGGCCAGTCTAAATATTTGGTAGTCTTAGCAGGTTCATGTTAAAAGACACACACGCGCGCACACACGCACGTGCACGGCACACACAAACACACGCGGTGAATGCACAAGCAGGCCGAGGCTGTGAAGTTGAATGGCATAGCTCAAAGCCTTCCTCCCCCTATCCCTGCCTCTTTCTCTCTCTAAACCGCCAAACCATTCTCCCCCTTTCTCCAGCTCAGAGGAATTCATTAACTGCCTCTCCACAGAGACACTATGGAAATCAGGCAGCTACAAAGGCAGAGAGAGAGAGGGAGAAAGAGGGAGAGAGAGAGAGAGAGAGAGAGGAGGGAGGGGTGGGTGGTATGGTGGTGATGGTGGTGAATGGGGCTATATTATCCTATTAGATGGTGGATATGTCTCGTTTCCCTCCCCTGTCATGAGAAAAACATTAATTTTAAGTGAGAAACGAGTCAGAGGGAGGGAGAGAGTGAGAGAGAGAGAGGGGGAAATGGTGAGGGTCTTTAACATTGCTCTTTTATCGAGCTGAAATGGAGAGTCCCCTGGCTCCATTTACCTTGGCAATGAGGATAGAGCCGCTCTCCAT
>OOFC01049730.1:11692-21953 GCA_900323345.1 Pseudochromis fuscus
GAAATTTTCAGTGATTGTCCATGATTAGATTTTGGAAGTGATCCGGATCACCGTCTGGATCCAGGAATTTTTTGAAGGATTCTCCTCGCAAAGTCTCTCCTCGAAGGCGTCCATGTTGATATGCTTGCGCAAGCGCAGCACAGTTGCTTGTATTGATTTTTACACATGCGCAGTTGCTCGCGCCCTCCGAGCCATAAAATCCCTCTCTCTTATAATGATGAAACAACCAGTAGGGGGCGGCAAACATGAGAGAAAGATGAGGCTGTAGCTCCAAACTGAAAACAGTGAAATATTTAATTCATAACTTTTTGAAATGTAGTTTGTTGAAACTTTACAAACACATGCAGGATGATCATGTCTGCAATCTGAGAAAATGTAATGAAGATCAGACGTGTATTTTACTTTGAGCTGAGCTTTGTGCTCTGAGTACTTTTTTAGTGTATATACATATTTTCTGAAATTTAAAATGAAGACCAAAATTAAATTAGCAGCTATTTTAAAAACAAACTCTGTTGGTTCAAACAGTATTTGTGTCCAGCAAAACCTCAACATGTTTACTGTGTAAGATTCAATTTTGATTTTAATCTGAAAGACCTGTTGATGTTGCATCATATTTCTTCAAGTGGACATCATTTCTGTGAATAACCAACATTCATGGTGTTATTTTATATTTTGTGTAACGCATGTAAAGTGAAGAATGAAAACAAGCATCACACATCAGTGAAAAACTCACAGTGCAGAACTGAAATATGTTTTTTATTTCCAGTAACAGTAATAATTATTCTTATAGTTCCTGATGTTTCCAGTAATGTTCAATATCAGAGTAATTCTGGTGATGTGGACACTGACAACATCACACCCTGCTCTGAAATGGATGCTGCTGGACTCTAAAGCCATTTTCCTAAAATAGTTTTTGACATTATGTGTTACAGCATAAATCACAAAATATTGGCACCGTCACCTCATATGTTGAAATATAAGGGAGGTGCAACACGGCAGCACGTCCACACGGATGATAAATCTGAAGGGGTTGACGATATCTATCGACGCAGGCCTCCTCCAACCTGGCAGTATGTCAATTTCACCGAGTCTCTAAACAGAGAAGACATCATTTACCCTTCTGTAGTCTTGGAGCACTCCTCCATATTGATCTGCGCTGATGTTGAAAAACAATCGGAGACGTGCCACTCTGTTGTCAAAGTGATCAATAATGTGGGTTTGCTTTGTGTTGTTTAATGTGATCCCTTCAGTGTCGTTACTGTGTCTGCAGGATTTGGGTTTAGGAAAGTAGACTGATTGTCATCATTTGGTAAAAAGTCCACACCTTTGCAAATCTGCAAACATTTACCAACATTTTTTTTTTTTTTTAATTTCATGCTAAACAGATCAAAAATTAATTTTAACTTTAAGTTGGAGCAGACTGTTGCATCACATTTTTTTCTTTGCACCATTTTATTTGCATTGAACATGTTTCCTTTTCCTAAAAATTAAAAATATGTTGATAAAATATGTTTTTTGTTGTTATATGTAAATGTCAGGATGGGACACAAAACTGAATTATTTCATCAGATGCTAAAGTGTGAGTTCATAATCACATTTCATAACAAAACTCTACAAAAATGTAGAAAGAAGATGTTGTTGTGAGAAAGTATCTGTGGACAAAAACACATCATCATGATATGTGTAATGTGCAGTATTTACTTGGACCAGTGTGTAGTGTCTGATCCTGAATGACAGTCTGCTGTATGGGAACTTTGCTCACTGGTAGTTTACAGGGGAACACCTGAACTAAAGTTTTCACACACTGGCTCACATACACACACACACACACACACACACACACACACACACACACACACACACACACACACACACACACATTCCACGTCTGACCACTCAGTCTAAGTTTTTCCTCTGTACAGACAGCTGCTGTCTGCAGACTGAAAGCTGATCCAGAGACACACAGAGTTTCATCTGATAGCTGAAACACGTGTTCCATGTTTTAACATTTGGTTCCCCGTATTAAGCTCTGGCTTTCCTTGAGGAAGGTACCTTGGGCTTTCTCTTGACCTCTGACCTCTGGTTAATCATGTTCATGTGTGTATAGGAGCCTGTTTCTGTGTGAGGAATTTTTCAGTGTGTTTGCAGTGATTTGGTGGTCTACTGGTCCAGTGATAGACCAGCAGGTTGTTTTCAACTACTAAGACAACACAGCAAACACACTTTGTCCTTTCACTTGTAATTAATTGAACTCCTTAATTTAGTAAGAATATCTGGCAGAAACCTTGTCATGACTCATTGATCTTTACTTCTTCTACTACTACTGCTTCTTTTCCCCAGTCTTTAAACGTGAATTATACTTGTTGAAAGGCAGGATTTCCAACAAGTTAAATATTTCTGCTTTTTAAGCCTGTTTATTTGCAATTCTTGGGAAATTATTCCACATGCATTTTCCTCAGGAAATGCCTTTTCAAGTTATTCTTTTGTAATGTTTTATTAGGAGAATGCCACTATTCAAGCCTCTGGTGTTTTTTTGACAATTTTTTTTTTTTTCCTTTGAAATATGTATCTTAACAATTTTATATGTCTAAAAAATGTTTTAAGTTTCTTTCCTGTTTAGATTTTTTCTTTTTTATTTACTTTTTTATATTAACATAACATATTTTCTTTCCATTGTATCTATTTCATTTTTTGAATATACTAACTGTTGTTATTTTACATTTATTTGATTTTATTGATTTATTGATTGATTTATTTGGGAGCACAGAAATGTGAAGACTTTCCCTTTTTCATGCTATAGTGCTTTGATAAGGTCTTCTTATTCTTCTATCCACAATTTACTGGAAATAAATACAATTTAGTAATGAGACAATTTCTTTCAGAAATGATATATTCCAACAGTGAACAGTTTTCTACTCATTAAACAGTTCTTGGGAAAACCCCTCACATTGAAGATTGTGAATTATTATGTGAGTCCATGTTTCTGTTTCTGGACAGAGAGGCTGTTGTTAAGGCACAAGTCTCAGGGACATGTATTTCTAAATCTCTCTGGACGATACCCTAAGGAGCAAGTGGGAAAATGTTTTCTGAATATGGGTGAAGGGACCCTCCAAACAGTGAATCAGAATCACCTTAGTGTTGTTGTCCTCCAGTCTACATGGCTACAGTACTGATATTTCTGCTGTGCTTTTGTGTGTGTGTGTGTGTGTGAGATTGAGTGTGTTGTGCTGAGTCAGCACCCTCCAGATGGCATCTCTCCATGAGGCTTGAACGCAGCACACATGATGTCATCACCCCCAAACAGAAGCTTTGATTTGATTGGTTCCTCATGAATGAGTCAGTGGTGTTGATGAACAAGAGAAGGAGAGACTTTATGAGGCACACCTATCTAACACTGAAATAAATCCTGCTTCAGGAGGGTTGTAACGGTCAGTTAGTCAAGTGTTTTGTTCAACTGTTTGGTTATTTGGGAGGAATAAACAGAAAGCTGAGCTTCATTGAAATGAATAACAGTAGAAACTCCAGTCAGTATAGTGCACCTCAAACTGCAGCCTTTAAAACCACCAACATTATCACCTTTATAGAGGAGAATTTATTGAAGCACTGTTGTATTATGTATTATGTGTTTAGAGCAAAGCGTTGCTAATGAAATGCCAGCTGAGTATACAAACATTCAAGCACATCCAAATATTCAAGCTCATCTTCCTTCCTTAGTTGATGAGAGTATTTTTTTTTATGACCTTTAGCCTAGTCTGTGTGTGTGTGTGTGTGTGTGTGTGTGTGTGTGTTAGCAGCAGCAGCCTTGAGTCTTTAAAAGGGAGGAAAAGCTTGTTGTTATCCCTGTGGTAACATAAGGCAGAGTCTCACAGTTATTCGGTTAAAATAAAATGAGGAATGAGTAGTGAAGCTGAGCAAGGACAGACACGGAGAGACCGAGACGATTGTCCCTCTACTAATTGCATTGGATTGTTTGTTTGTGTGTGTTTTTTTCTAATGAGAAGGAGCATCTCTGTGGAGAATACATCAACTGCTGTGTCTCTCTGTGTATGACCTGTGTGTGATGCCTGGAAAGCACTTAGCTGTCTCTCTCTCTATCTGTGAGTGGGGTTGTGAAAGAGCAGTGTGTGGTTTGTTTTGGAGGAGTGATGGATGTGGTTTTCCTCTGCAGCGGGAAACTGGAGCCGAGGCCATTAAAGTGTGTGTGTGTGTGAGAGAGAGAGGCTCATAAAGGAAATGTGTTCACCCTCAGTGTTAAACACTATATGTTGAAATAATGAGACAAAAATGAATTATTCATTCCCAGTATTTTACTGAAGCAGTGGTGACATTATACCCTAACTACTGACTGCTGCTATGAACTTTACTTGAGCATTTTTATTTCATGCTTCTTTATACTTCTACTCAACTACTTCTGAGAGATATTATGGCAGCTTTGATGTCATTAATTACTTGTATTGCATTTTTATTTGCAATTGCTGAATGTTTACAAACCAAATATTTTTGGAAAATCCTGTTACCCATACAGAAATCAATATTTAATCAATATGAAAATAAGTTGCAAATAAAACTAGACAGAACTCAGAGCCAAAGCATAATCCATGTTTGATCTCCACCAAAATAATTAATTGAAATGTGTTCAGTAGTTTTTCTGTAATGTTGGTAACAGACACACACACATAGTCACAACAGAACCTGCTTGTGGAAGTAAGTAACTGAAAATGAAAAAGGAAAGTGTTTCCTTTTTCATTAGAAATACAAATCTGCAGTGACTTTAAACTGTTTCAACTTTTAAACAATTTGAAACAGTTTATTATTGATTGACTGTTTTGGGTGAGTGTGGCAAAGAAATTTCTAGCAACCTCAAGCTCAATTGACTATCCAGGAATGTAGGTCCGTCACAATAATCAATAAGTCAATTAATTGCATGATAATTAAAAGTGAACTCAGTAAGTTTGCTCGGCTCAATAATTTCTCATTTCCCAAAGACACTAGACAATGAGTTAAATTCACTGCATCCGTCTCGACTGACTCCTTGGTTCCTTAGCGTAATGAGGAGTGAACCCTCCTGTCAGTCCCTTTGTCTCTGTGTGGGGAGGCGGGGCACCTGGCGCACCACAGATGGCACTTGCACTAGCCTTTGGTACCGACCCGGCTTGCCTCGGTTGTTGTTAATGTTATTAATCCATCAAGTTAGAGCCTGGTTAAAAACTCACTGCAACTCAGCTGTTCAACCGACGGGGTGCTCAGAGCTCACGTTTTTTTCAGCTGACTTTTTTAAATGAAATTTTAACGTTGCACTAAAGCGCTGTTATTTTAGATCAAACTGATCTACTCAGTGATTTTCCCCACACAGTAGAAACTTGGTATTCTGACAATAACCGTGCAGACCGCGCAGTGATTACGCAATGACGGCGCAGCTGATCAGTGATTAGCTGATTGATGAGTGCAGTGCTGTGTTCGGGCTGGAACAAAGGGACCCTGTTTTTGTTACCATTATAAAATGAGACAAAAATAAGTATCTCCGGTTATTTTGTATACAATTATAAATTATTGTGCTGTGGTGAAAACACAGACGATAGAACTACCGGGTCACGTAGCTCGGACAGTTTAAATGATAAAATCAAAATCTGCTTGTGGCCAGTAATTAAACTTTCCTTATTTGATCCGTATTAACAAACGGGATATTGAAAAACAAACAAATTTTTATTATTTATTTGTTTACATTTGGAAAAATATATAACGGAAAACGAACCATGTTTGGTTTTGGATTCTTAGTTGAATAACGATTGCACGAATGATACACGGATTGAATTGGTTTCTAAGCCAAAAGCAACAGCTGACTGCGTTGCAAAACTGAACGGTTCAACAAATCATTTGTACCTTCTGGTATTAGACTGTACAACACACACATCTGAACCGAACTGTACTTGTTTGCTGGTGCACTCTTCTTATTCTTCTTCTTGTTATTATTGTTTTATTATCATTACTTGTTATTATTACTTGTGTGATTTAACGTCTGTATTGGAGTGTTTGCTACCAGACATTTGAATTTCCCCAAATGGGGGATTAATAAAGTATCTATCTATCTATCTATCTATCTATCTATCTATCTATCTATATGACATGTGGGAAAAAAAAAGTCTACCAAAGAGGCAGAGTCCACAATCACTGGGGCGTTTCTGAAGCAAATGAAATATAAACGTGACAGCGCCAAATGGTGTGCACTCACAGACGTTGTAGTTCGCTACATTGCCAATGAGATGCAGCCCTTTAACACCGTGGAAAAGCTGGCATTTCGCCAAATGTTACAAACATTTGATCAGCAGTATGAATTGCCAGGTAAAACATATGTGTCACAAACGGCAATTCCACAACTTGCATTACTATACCATTATTATTATTTTAGTTGAAAAATTGTATTAAAATGGCAATATTATCCTTTATCGCAATATAATTTCTGGGACAATTTATCGTCCAGCAAAATTTGTTATCGTGACAGGCCTAGAGGTGTTTTGTTTCTACGTTTTGTGTGTACTCCTTTCTTTCTGCAAGACTAAAACATGTGAAGGTCAGTCTGAGTATGATGTACTTGTTTTAAGTGGTATAGCCTTAAAATGTGGCCTTTAAAAATATATTACCATCCAATCTGCAGTAGGTATTGATCCCCAGTGCTGTTGCTGTCTTGACTCTGCACATGTCAGATTTCAGATGGATATTAGGCAGAGTTTTTGTCAAGCGGCTGTGTATGGACTTCCTAACTTCTTGGTGTGCTCTGTATCTCTTCATATTGTTCTCTGGTTGGTTTGTGGGTCTTACCTGATTAACATTGAAATGTATTATTCCTGAGAGTTGTACTGCAATGACTTCCACGTTAACCCAAGAATACTCAGTCGGGCCTCTCATTTCCATCAGCACCAACACCAAGTATGCTTGTTTTGTAGAAATTTCTGTTTCAATTGTGCACAAGACTTTGACCCAGTTTGTCGTGTTTGTTTATTTCCATACAGAACAAACAGACAGAATAATGTCTGTAGTTGCATCTCTGTAAACAAAAACAAATTGTTCAAATGTATTAGTTGGTACTTTCTAAAATAAATTCAGCCCTGGGGAGATGCGTGGTCATTACCTATTCAGTGCTTTAAGGGTTAACATTATGGATTTCTTTCTTACTAGACATGTCTCTCTACAGATATTTCTTGCAACCACTTTACACAGAGAGATCCCTGAGAGATCCCTGCTGTTTTAAAACCTAATACCAAGAGCTCAATACGGACTTAAAACAGCTGATGCAACCCAATCCTGACAGTTAACACATGCTAAGGTGACTGGATGAGAAGTGTCACTTTGATCAAACGGTTGTAACATCAGTGATCGGTGGACTGATAATAACTGCTTAGCTGAAGCTTCAGGGATTCACTGTCACTTTGAATTCTACTCACATGTAAACTAAGTAACGTTAAATATGATAGGCCTGGGGTGTGCCTCCGTCGTTACACACGAGGTCCTGCAGCCGGTTGGCAAGGCAGCTGTTGTTAGAGTGCAGACAGCCTCACCTGTTGCCCTCAAAAGACACACACATGACCTGTGTGTGTGTGGATGAATACAACATATGCTATGACCTTTCACAGATACACACACATGTTTTGCATAAAGCAGTTTAACAACTGGTGGCTTGTTATTCAAAATGATTATTACACACACACACACGCACGCACAGACACATGTGCAGGCTCTCATCCCCAGAGACATTAGGCTCCTGTGACCTTTTTAATTTTGGATACTTGTGCTCATTTGGGAAATGAGCCTCTTTGCTTTAATAATGGACCAGATCACTCGTTATATTAGTGCTGATTTATATGATGGGGGAAATGAATGGATGCCTGTTGGCTGGTCTAGCTTCCACAGTGTCACCTTCGCTGTCTGGAGAAAGCTTGTCTCTCACTGGCTCAAGTGTTACTATGCGAAAAAGAACTTTAATGCTGGAAGCACCACACTCCAGCTTTCAGTGATGCTAGCAGTCTTTCCTCATTTGTATTTAAGCTACCTCCACAGGTTCATATGTGTATGGTGGGAGTAGCAGTGCTAATGGTTCCAGCAGGGCTGCATGTTGACCTTTAACATCTACACGTCTGGAAATGTTGAACACCAGCTATGCTTTTTTGCATGTGTGTGTGTGTGTGCAGCAGAGGATATTGTGACCTTACCCCGGTCGTTAGTCATGAGAATAGACACAGATAAAATGGATCACACGCACACACACCACTACTAGTGACATCACTTCCTGGCTGTGTGACCTTGCACTCTGTGCACTCTGGAGCACATTTACGATTTTTCATGTGCATTTTATTCCTGTAGATTGTGTGTGATAGACGTGTGCCACACAGAGGTTACCTGCTATCATTCTCCATACATTATCAGGCTGACAGGGAGTTCAAGGGTAACCGTGGCAACCAGAGAAATACATTAATTGAAACATGGGGAAAGACTGTTGGGATGGGATCCCCATTAGCACAGCTGAGCTGTCGCTATTCTTCCTGGGGTCCAATAAAATGATTCATAAAATACAAAAAGATACATTACAACTAGGGGTGGGCGATATGGGCCAAAAAAATATCTCGATATATTTTTTTAAATTTTCGATAACAATATCTGACGATATCTTGTAATTTCTTTACAAAAAAATGCTGTTATAATTCTTCTTGCTTACCAGGACATCTATGGATGGACACAATGTTTCAGATCAACAGCTCTTGTTTATTTTCTTTAAATTTGGGCATTCAAGTGACTCCCAGTTAAACTTCACTGTTAAATGGGTAAACATTCAGATTCTCTCTCCTCTAAGGTAAATTGTGGAGCATACAAGCATAAGCAAATAAGTGACACCTTATCATCTTTCGTATGTCTCGTTCGCAAGTGGTAAAACAGTGTTATAGTAACGTATGTCTGTCTGTGAATGGCTGTGCACGTACATGTGGGTGAGCGAGAGAGCGGTAGTGTCAGATTGTGAGTTTGGTTATACTGGAGCGGTTAGTGCTGTTTATGGACTGTTGAGCTCAGTGTGGCTGATAATAAAGACAACTTCCTGCAGATACAGCTGGACTCCCTGTGCCAGCTTCCCTCTGCTGCTGCCCAGTACCAGGTAAAGGGAGTTAGCCCTGGAGCTAACGTTAGCTTCGCCATGACTACTGTCGGGGCACCGAAGCAGGAAAGGGTTAACAAAGATTTGTCGTTGGGCTGCTCTTCGCGGCGACAGTTTTTCAACCTATCTTGCAAATAACATTATTTTGACCGACATCAGTCTGGTTCAAACCGAACCATTTCCAGGCTGGTGAAGTAGACCCACGTCTCGCCACTAAATCATCAGCTGAAGTTGTTGCTGAGATTCCTGCATATTTCCTTCATGCGGGACTATGTTTTGATTCTACCGACACCATAGATATATACAAACACTAGATGGCTTAAGGCGGAGTCAACAACGTCGTCGTCTGGCGGCCATCTTACGACAGTGGACTTCTCTGGAGCGCTATAGTGTAATCAAAGGGAAGGTGAGTGATTTACACAAACTAAAATACTCTTAGCTCATTGCATTCTTGACAGATTTACAAACGGGTTGATTTATTACTAACGTTACGTTCCTATGATTCAGACTGAATGTTAAAATCACAACTTTTCCTTTTGAAAAACGCTAGTTTAGCGTGTTCAACTAGTATAGTAGTTGTTACTACTCAAAGGAGACATACTCAAATCACTTTTGCTAATTGTATTTCAGATTGTAATTTCATCTCAAGGCACAGTAAAGGTTGTCAGGGCAGCTGAGTGGGTCGTTCGCAGGCATCAGCAGATTCTAGACAATCGCGCCCCATCAAACTGTTGGAGGTCCTCTACATGGTGCAGAAGAGGACAGGTTCAGAAGATGTGTTTTTGCTCAGGGAGCACATCAATGACACACACTACAGCATCGACAGTCACCACCATACACTGTTGACCTTAGTTGTTTCCCTGTTTTTCAAGCTGAGGCTGCACCACATTGCTAGAATGACTACACTTAGGCCCCATCCACACGGAGACGAAACGAATGCGACTCCCCTGTAAACGGATATTTATATCTGCGTCCGCACGAAAAAGCCGAAAACGCTGTAGTCAATATGCCAGGCCTGTATGTGGCGCTGTAACGCTGCCACAGAAACACACCAAAACAGAGAAGAAGGCACGGAGAATGTGCACTAAACTGTACAGGTAAAAACCATAGATATAATCATTA
>OOFC01049731.1:13410-28410 GCA_900323345.1 Pseudochromis fuscus
TAAAAAAAAATTAATATTTCCTTGTAACAATAACACATAAACAAGCCTGACTTACTTTTTCATTTTAAGTCAACAAATTTAGACTTTTGAGTTCATACAGCCTAAATGGATCAAGTTCGATTAAAGACTGTACACTTTATGTGCAACATGTATTTTAATAGTTTATTAAATTGGGGAAAAATAAATACTTATTACCTTTCTTAATGAAATAAAATCTTTGTGGTATCTATGCAGAATTATGTTGAGCACAATGTGTATTTTACTAACACAATTTTCTTTTTCTAATAAAATAAACTTTAGTGCAACATTAAATTGTGTGCTCTGAAAATATAAAATGTTTCTCTGTGTGGTTTAATAAGTTTTCAGTGATATGAGATTAATCTAACACAGTTCATTTGTGTTATCTGAACTCACAGCCTTCAAGTTTCTGCCCTGAACTGAACTGAAAGGTGCAAACTGTCACCAATAAACTTTTAAGTAGAGTCAGTGAGTTGGTGTTAACACTGTAATACATATTATTGATGATTGATATTTAAAATTATGGAAGAACACTTAAGTTTAAGGAGTTTCCAGGAGGTGATGGAGTCAGAAAATTGAGGATAATCAAAAGATAGTTGGCATCTAATCCAGACTTAAATATGTAGTTTCAAATAGTTTCATATAGCTCCACCAAAACATGTTTTAAGGATTGATAAAGATCCTTATGCGAAATATGCCATTTTATTATCAGTCCACAAGGCTTTATCTCAGATGTCCAAAAACCTACCGGGTTTGAACTGTACTGAAAAAAGTGTCATGTCTCTTTGATCCCCCCCCCCTCCTCTGCACCTGTGGGTTAACTTCCCCTCATGGACCGTGCGTGTTGCGATGCGCACGTTACGCACGGTGAGCTCTCGCTGTGCTGCGAGGGAGGGAAGAGGCAGACAGTTAACTGATCGATCAACCCAGCCTAGTCCCAAGAGACACTGAAGCTTCAGAGGAGAAACAACGGTGAGCTTTGTTCCGCTTCTCTTCAGTTTGGGAAGGTTTGGAGAAAAGCTCCTGCAGATAGAAACTGATTTGCTGTTTTATTTATGGAGCGCTTTTATTGTTTTTTCTTGCAGTGGCTGGGATGGAGGTGGGTCTCACACTGTGGATGGTTGTGACCTTAGTGGGAAGCACATCAGCAGCAGAGTCCGAGCAGTACAGCAGAGCAGTGGTGAGTATATAAAAAAAGAAAGGTAATAGATTTAATAATAATTAGGTCATTAAAAAAATACTTTTATGAGAAGTTTTTAATGTTTGTATTGAGGCTCTGTATGTGGATGCTAATGGTGTGATTTTCCAGTTTTCTATTAGTCTAGAGAAAATTATTCAAATTTTGTTTGTGTTTGTGTAAAATCTATCTATCTAGCTATCTAGCTAGCTATGTAGCTAAATACATACATTCTGGTCATGTAGTTTTAATCAAACAAACCTCTTGAGACCCTGCGTCCACATTACATTTTAGATTTTCTACAGTGTATACTTCATGTTTCTTAACGAAAAGCAGTCGTCCTCGTTTGTGGACACTATATCTAATCCTATTATCTTTGTTTGTGGACACCCCTATTCTCAAAAGCACAGTACATCAATTCATGTATTATTACACTATTATTACTACTCTCTGTTCAAAGACGATGCTTAGTTTTTAGACTTATCAGGACCCAATAATCCCAAAAAGCTAGGAGAAATTAAAAATGCATGGCAAACAAAAGCTCAGGTCTCAGGAGGATGATATATATCCAATCATTTTTGTGGAAAAATCTTTATGTACTTGTATGTACTTTTGTTGGGTAAATGTGAACAGACACAAGACATGAGAGTGCCGTCATATAAAGGAAACATATGGTGAAGAGGGGGGCTGGTGCACACGAGCCAGTGCACAGATGACTCATGAGCTTCATGAAAAAATCTGACAAGACTTTTTGTTTGTGCATCTTAACACTTAAAGTTAGTTGTGCGGTAAAGAAAAAAAAAAGGTGAGTTCATTTGCAGTGTGGGGTGATGAAAATGTTTGACACCAAATAACAGGAACATTATTTGGAAATCTGTGAGGTTTTTAATTCTAGTTCACTCACACACTTCCTCAGAAATGAAGTAAGTGTGGCTATTTTTGTACATTTTTCAATTTATTAGCGTCATTGTGTTAGTCGCATGAGAATGAGATTGTTTCACTTCTTCATCTTTATTGTGCATCCTGTCTGAGGATGCTGGAGTCTGCGGCACTGTAACAATATGGGAAATTGTATTTTTCCATGAAGCACAAAAACAAAGGAGATTAACATGATTGTATTCTAAGTGTTGGTCTGCTTTTTTGTAAATAAATAGTAATCAAAATTATAAAATGAAAACCAAAAGTCAAAGAAAAACAAACAAAATTACATGAAGTGAACATCTGTTGCAATGTAAAACCCACAGAAAGGCAACAGTTGATGGAGAGGGCCAACACCTCTTCCTTTCAACTGTAGGGCTGTGCAGGGTGGAGGCAATACAGGATGAAGGGCAGGTTTCAAAATCACTTTTATGAAACAGATTTAGTTTTTTGTAACAGGAAGCACACCACACCAAATGAACTTATTTCACCTGCAGTTTTGTTTGAGTTATTCTGAATAGGGCTGGTGATATATTTGTGGTGGTACACATCAAGCAAATTGGACAGGGTTGTGCAATATTAATGAGAAAAAAGTGGCTGACACACTGCCTTATGAGAGACATGCTGGGTCTGAAGATCTATAGTCATGAGTGGAGCGGCATAAGTATCGAATAGCATCCATGACATAAAAGTGGACACGTGCTGGAGACGGATTTCAGTTTGGTTCACTGTGTTTGGAGCTTGAAACTAAAAAGCAATTCACCAACAAAGATAATAAGGATGTTGTGTGTTTGTTGCAGGACTGGCTGAGTAGATATGGGTACCTCTCTCCTCCTGATCCGCGCACCAGTAAACTGCAGACCAAAGAGGGGATTGAGAGAGCCATCCGTGTCATGCAGAGATTTGGAGGAGTCCAGGAAACCGGGGTGCTTGGTATGTGTTTTGTGTTAACCCCAAAAACTAGACTCAGGGACACACACCACCCACACCACCACCAAAAAATACACACCACCCTCACCACACTGATCACTGAGTGAGATACTGCCTTTTACTGGAATTTCTCTTAGGTGTGCAGTATTACTTTTAATGTGCAATATATCAATCATTACTTTTTTATGTGCAATACACTTACAACTGTAAATATACGTTATTGGCAGTATTATCACTTAAATTATTTTATTTTATTTCACTGTATTTTTACAGTGTTCCCAATTTTGTTGTACACACTGTTGCACAATTACATACATGCCCGGGGTCACATGATGTGTCAGAACATCCTGTGATATTTCAACATATGTCACTGACTTCTCTTCCAGACAGCGAAACCATCAAACTCATGTCCATGCCGCGATGCTCTCTGCCTGACATCATTGGAGGCGAGGACATGTTGAGGAAGAGGAGGAGGAGGAAGAGATACGCCCTCTCGGGCCTTAAGTGGCATAAGACAGACCTCACATGGAGGTGTGTTTCCTGTCATGTTACACTGTGGTTTTTATCACATCCCTGTGTGAATCATAGGGATTTGTTGATCATCCACGGTTGCCTAAGGTCCCTAACTGTTTCACACCAAACAAATCTTGTTATAGCAAAAATGCGGTTGGTTTAAAAACCCACGGTTATTAAATATACTTTAAAAGAGGAAGCTGTTGTGTAGGCTTTTGTGGAAGTTAACGGTTTTGTCCTCTTTTTCAGCATCTCAAAAATATGCATATCCTTTGGAGGATCACAAACATGACATCTGTGTGTTTGTCACAGACTGGATATAGAAATGGACGAAGCTAATGTGATGTCACCCACTGACTTGTGGACTTGTTGAAGACAGGAGTTTGGTATTTAAACGCCACCATAGATAGATAAAACTTTATTAATCCCCGTTAGGAGAAATTCAAATGTCCGGCAGCAAATACATTCATACAGATGTTCAATCACATATACATACACAAAACAAGTGCACCAAAAATAGGTTCAGTTCAGATATGTGTGTTGTACAGCCTAATAGCTGAAGGTACGAACGATTTCTTAAATCGTTCAGTTTTGCAACGCAGTGAGAGGAGCCTTATTGCTGCGGTTACTCCTCTGAGCTACCACTGTGTCATGTAGGGGATGGCTGGTTTTACACAGGATGCATCAGAGCCATCATCCTCCTCTCCAACACTGCCCCCACAGTGTCCACCTTCCTCCACCATGTTGGTTGTTATGTGTAGGGAGGTTTGACCCTTGAACCTGAGGATGCTGTATGAGACTGGAGTTGGAGACCAGAATATTCCTCTTTTTGAAGCCTAGTATGGACTTGATTATGATTTTTTTTTTTTTTTCAGATGGATCACCAAGTCACTGATCGGAAGAATTTACTTTAATTGCATTGCACTTTTTTGCACTTCCACATTGGCCTCATTTTTGAGACCCAGTTGCTTCATCCATGTCTATATTCAGTCTCTGGTACTAGTCCAAAAAATTTCTCCCAACAAATTTTAACACAACCACAAACTGTCACTTGCTGTGGGTATGTCCAAGCTGTAAGTTGACTGTACATTGAATATATCCAGTCTCATTCCTAGTAATTATATCAGCACCTTGCAGTATATCAGGGGGTAAGTCAATAGCTGAACTTGATGAGGTTTGCAGGTCTATTAATATTACATTACATCATGATGATTAACAAAACAGAAGGTAGTGAAGGATAAGATACAACACTCTCACAGTTGTTGCACATTAAATGGATTTAGAGGGAATTTCAAAGCAGCCTTGCTCTTTTACACACTCTATTGTTATTTGCAGTGTTCACAGCTATCCAACGCCCGCCGTCTCACCCAGACTGCCAAACAGTTTGGTGGACAACCTCCTGGCTCACGCCTTCAAAGCCTGGAGTGACGTGGCCCCCTTGAATTTCCGTCAGCTGCCGAGCAACAGCAGGGGGGCCACAGCTGGAGGGGACATCAGAGTGTCTTTTGCCCGCTTGCTCCACGAAGACGGGTACCCTTTTGACGGGCAGGGTGGCACCCTGGCCCACGCCTTCTTCCCCGGCAAAGACGAAGTAGCCGGTGACACGCACTTTGATGATGATGAGATCTGGAGCTATAGAGGTATTTATTCATTGAAATGATGATGACAAGAAGACCTGTGCAACCTCAGACATACAGAATGTTTTCAGATAGGAGCTATTGTAATTTTTTTTTAAAATGATACAGAGACCAGTAACATCAGAGTCAGTGGCACAAAATTTCCAATTTATGTTTTTCTATGTAACACTTTGGCTTCACACTTCCTCAGGTGACAGCAGCAGCACGGACTTGTTCACAGTTGCAGTGCATGAGTTTGGTCACGCGCTGGGCCTGTCTCACTCCTCCTCTGATCCGTCCATCATGAGGCCGTACTACCAGGGTGCTGTGGGAGACATTTCCAGCTTTAAACTGGACCTGGACGACAGGCTGGCCATTCAGCAGCTTTACGGTCAGTGGCCGATCTAAATACCTGGGATATGAGCGAAGTTCAAATTAATGTCTGTCATATTTTATTGCACCCATAGACTATAAATAGAATGGACAAAGCTAACCTGACATCACCCATTGGTTTGTAAACCAAGAGACCGAGGGTTTGATATTTGAATGTTGCCATGTTGGTTGTTTGGAGCCAGGAGTGACCATATCTGGATATGAAGGGAGGCAGGTGTAACCCTTGACCCCAATGTGTACGAGACGTATACACGTTAGTCTAATGAGACCAGACCTGTCATTCACTCTTTAGAAGCCTAAAATCTACTTAATTCATTTTTAGATGGACCACCAGGCCACTGACAAGAAGAACTGACTTTAGCTGACATCAGAATGACTTGTGAAAAAAAGTTGACTCACTGAAATGATTGAAAATTAAAATTTTTGAATTGGCTGTCATCTAGTGGCTCTCGGTGGTATTACACCATTTGCAGTTGACCTCATTTTAGACCTCTGGTTGCTTCATCCATTTCTACATGCAGCCCATGATTACAGCCTACAGGTGGTGGCATGCTGTGTGTTGGTGGCAGCTGAACAAGATGTTGCAGTCTCACCACTTCTTCATTTTATGGTTGTTTCCAGACTCTTTAATTAAAACAAATCAACTACTGTATTTTCTAGACTATTGAGCGCACCTGTCTATAAGCCGCTATTGAATTTATTTGAACAGTTTCATGTGGTCCACTCTGACTGGGTCTGATGTGAGGAGTCTAAATGTATCGGCAGCACAGAGCTTGCTAGCTTGTAAAAAGCTAATGAGCTTCGTGCCGCCGATACATAAGCCACACCTGTGTTTAAGCCACAGGGTTCAAAGCGTCGGAAAAAAGTAGCAGCTTATAGTCCAGAAAATACGGTAATTGAGTCACAAAGAATATATGAAAAGAAGTCAGAAGTAAACCATGTAGCAGCTCGACGAGGATTTACTTTGGCAATACAACAAATTTAGGAGTCTAGCCAACATTTGTTAAAATAATTAAATCTGGACCAAAGTGGTTGATTGAGTATCAGACAAAGCAATGCTACATTGTTAAGCCACCACTGTAACTAAAAACTCTCCCTGCTCTGTTATAATCTTCAGGATCTTCATATTAATTGATTTGTTGATGTTTAAGATAGTAACTAACAGCCCATGGAAACAGCAAAGTGTGGTAATTTCCTCCCAGAAAGGACAACAGTTAAAAAAAAAGTCTGCATCATACTTGCTTGTTGTTTAAGTAATAATAGCTCATTCTGTTAGAAAGTTATTTGTTTTCCATCATTCAGTACAGAAGTATTATTTTATAGCTTAATGAAACACTCAACAAAAGTTAAAATATCAATAACAACCCCAATCAAAAGGTCAAAGCATCCCTCAGATGAATTAAGTTAGTCATGTGGTACTAATCTGTGTGAAGGTGCATTCATGCACAGCAGGAGTTGAACTACTCGCTTTCATGTCTTAAAAAAGAAACACTTTGCTTCCTGCGTGTAAACACCTCTGGCTACTGAGAAGAATGTGGACTGCTTGTCTAGTTTTTCCTGTGCTGTCATCATCTTTCGCTGCCTCTTCAACGTTGTCACTCATCTGTTTTTAGGTGTGAAGGATGCTGGGAGACCGGGGAGTGGTGATCCTGACCTCCCTCGCCTGCCCAGTCCACCTCCGCCAAGACCAACAAAACCGTGAGTTACACCAAAGGAAGCTGTAAAACCTCTCCATCCAGACAACAAGCACTTATATCATTTGTTTTTAGAAACTATAAATCCATACTACTATCTGCAATACTATCCGTGCATTTAGTTTAGCCACAGGCAAATGAAGGATAGTGAGTAATTTTTCAAGCTGCACTGTGGTGGTGTTGGGTCTTGTTGCACCCTCTAGTGAATTTCCTGTTACACTACAGCCAATGAAAGTGTAGCTCAAGTAGAGTTCAAAACTCTCTCCTTTCCAGTTCGGATCCCTCCTTCCATGAGCGGTGTCAGGGAGGCTTCGATGCAATAGCAAACATCAGGGGAGAGGTCTTCTTTTTTAAAGGTAAGAAGAACACATCAACAATGTAAAACAAAATAATTATACCACATATATTTTCAATGTAATGGACAGATATTCTGAAATGACAGTTGTTTGTAAATGCTTTACGTGAGCTTCTTCACATCATCTCTGCTGTTTCTGAATAAATGTTGGCGTAAATAAATGTTGGCGTCATGTTCTCCCTCTTATGTTTGAAAGGTGCACAGTTCTGGAGAACTACGCGAGACGGCTCTTTAGTGTCCTTGAATCCGGCTCTGATCAAAAACTTCTGGATCGGCCTTCCTCCAGGAACCAACAAGATTGACGCTGTATATGAGAGGAGGAGCGACAACAGGATTATCTTCTTCATTGGTAGGAAACCATTTCTGTGGTTTATCTATTTGTGGTAGGTCTGAGTCAGACTAAAAGGTGTGAAGACTGTTGGTGCTTCTCCCATGTTCGATGTTTCCTCCCACAGTACAAAGACATGCTTGCTAGGTGAATTAGTCAGTCAGTCATTTTCTATACCTGCTTTGTCCACACTTGGGTCACAGGGGTCTGCTGGAGCCTATCCCAGCTGTCATCGGGCAGGAGGCGGGGTACACTCTGGACAGGTTGCCAGCCTATCGCAGGACTAACACATAGACAAACAACCATTCACACCTATGGTCAATTTAGACTACTCAATTTACCTAACAAGCATGTCTTTTGACTGTGGGAGGAAACCAGAGTGCCCGGAGAAAACCCACCATGAACAGGGAGGACAGGGAGGACGAGCCAAGATTCGAACCCTGAACCTTCTTGCTGTGAGGTAACCACTGCGCCACTGTGCCGCTGTGCTAGGTGAATTAATTATTTTAAATTGACCATAGTTGTGACTGTGAGGGTGCATGGTTGTTTGTCCATGTGTGTTGACCCTATGATGTACGGGTGGCCTCTCACCCATTGCCAGCTGGGATAGGCTCCAGTCCCCTGTGACCAAATTCGATAAGCAGGTGTCGAAGCTGGATGCATGGAGCTCCTTACCAAGTCCCTACCAACTGAGCCACTGTTGCCATAGATAGATAGATAGATAGATATCTTTACCCATTCTTTACTCCTCAATCTTTCCAGGATCTGAATACTGGGTCTTCAAGGACACTGAGGCCATGAGTGGGTACCCTCGACCCCTCTCTGAATGGGGCATGAGAAGAAAGAGTGGGGCGATGGTCGACCGGGTGGACGCAGCCTTCTCCTGGGCCTACAACGGCAAAACCTACCTGTTCAGTGAAGGGGAATTCTGGAGGTTTGACGAGAGCCGTGAGGGCGAACAGGTGACCAGGCGGCCAGGGCAAGGCTACCCACGGGACAACAGCCTCTGGGGAGGAATGCCGACTCACATGGATGATATCATTAGTTGGGGAGAAGGTAACATTGCATTCAAAGGATAATCATTCATTGCATACATATTTGTAGATATGCCATGAATGTGTCACACAGCTTCCAGATGAATAAACAGAATCACAGGGGAGGTTACATAAGGGTGATCACACGCACACCACTGAAAGGAATGACGATCCATCAAAGTAAAGGCAGAAAACTGATAGAAGTCAAGATAAGTAGCTCCACACACCTTCAATCTGTCAGCTATCAAAACCAGGCTCAACCTGACTTGTAACCTTGTGACAAACGAGCAGGATTGTGAAGAAGAAATGAGCACATCAATTTGATTACTACTTATATGGAAAACTCCCATGTAGTATCTGAACATTAGTAGCACTGTGAAGTTTGTGATTTACCTGGCAATGGGGGATAAATGAGTTTAACCAAATTTCTTTTCAAATTATCTAATAATTTTTAAGATATTTGAAGCAAAACCAAAAATCTGTGATATAATGATCATTGTTTGATCAAAAAAACAAACAAACAGAGGAATATGAGTCACAGATCTGATGCTGTTCTTCTAGGAGATGCCTACTTCTTCAAGGACAACTCCTACTGGGTGGTTCAGAAAGGAGAACTGAACCAAGATGCTGTCACTTCTAAATCGATCGCAGTGGACTGGCTCAGATGTCCAGCTCCTCCTTCAACATCCACTCCAACAAATCCTCGATTCCCAAAGGACTGCAGCTGTGACTTAAAGGGATCATCTTCATCTCTGAGCAGCAGCGGGCTCCTCCTGATCTCTGTTATATTGGTAATTGAGTTCAGTAGAAACTTGTGTTTGGAACTGGTTTAATGGTGGGTTTAAAAACCGAGCCGCTCTTTGTTTTGTACTACACCCCTCATTCCACTAGAGGGTAATAGAGACTCTTTAAGTCACTATATACAACCAACAGGCTGGTTTCAAATTAAATGCTAGTGTCATACTTAATCATAAGCCCTGTGATACTGTAAATACTGTGTGTTATCAGAACGTATTTCTGACCTATTAACATAGAGGCTTTTGCATTTTCTCTCTCCGCCCTGCTATAGAATTTCACACATGGCTTTTTCTAGAATAAGTATTGGATTACACGTAGCCTGCATAGGAGAATGCACAGTTATCTAACACCGTAATCCACCTCATGGGCTACTCCCTCACAATGAGGTCTCACACAATCACCTTCTGTGTGGATTCTGAACAGGCCACACAAACATACAGTGATTTCTTTATTGATTCATACAAAATTACAGTATTATTTTGTTGATTTAAACTTGCAAGCAGGAAAATAATGTGAAAGGCTGATATATTTTGGAGTGTGATAACTGGATTTTACACATCTTGTACATGTAACATTTTGGGGGTTTTTTTACACCGATGTTAACTACTATTATTTAAATTTTCCTGAAGCCATGTTAAGACAAGTGGGTTAATAATGCTGTCATGTGTCACAGCATTGTTAAACTCTGCAGATGCACCTCAACTCCTTTCATTGTTTAAGTAAGGATGGTCTGGTATGCAAGCATTGTGTGTATGTTATATACCGTCATTGTCTGTAAGGAAGAAATCAACAAATTGAACCATTTTTAATTGTCAAAAAAGTTTAATTGAAATGTGTTAATAATAGTTTCTTTTTTGTGTTGTATTTCTGACTGCAACTGGACAACTTCTTTTGAAACCTTTATCTTGTGATCTCATCACCTTCAAGTTGAAACTGTCTTCTCTCTGTGCTCTCATCTCCCGGAGCAGATGCTATAAATACTGATCATTCCCCAGTGACAGTCCCATATGTGCTGATAAAGATCACAGAGATAGCTACATTAGGAGGGCCCCCTCCCTTTGGGACGTGACATATTTATCTCAAAGACTGAATCCGGGTGTTACAAAACATCAGAAATCAAACTGTTGTTGGACCTGATGGACTGGTGTCCAGTGGCTCACAGATCGTTTGAAATGACAACAGGAAGCTCTGATTTTAAAGTAGATCTGAAGGTAAAGTGAAGCACTCAAGTGAAACCTGAAAACCAAGGTTTTTACAATAAAATAAAAAAGCTGATTTAGTTTATTTGTAGTTGCTTGGATTGTAACTTCACACCGACTCTTACTTCAAAAGGACTTCACATTCTTTTCTTTTTAAGCCTGACATATTCGATGAACAATACATCTAGTTAACCATTACATATTTTGTTCAAACAGCCATCATGTTATTCAAGGAGGTTTGTACAGGATTGTTTATTCTGTTGCTTAAGAGGGAAATGCTTAGGTAAGCCATTAATGCCACAGGTTGTTTATTAAAGTTAAGTGTGAACAATTGCACCTTCAGATTTCAGGAAGCATTGAGAATAAAGTAATACAGCCTGAAAAGTAAGGCTTATGTAACCATGGTGTTACAATGCAAAGCTGAGATTGCTGAAAAGGTAAAGACACAAAGTAATTTTAGTTCATATTTATTAAGATCAGGTCACAGTTCTTACATGTGCAAGTAGTGCAATACAGTATTAAAGCCATAGATGCATTGTTAATCAAGAGGATAAATAATGGTGCTCATTCAAAGAGGTGAATTACACCAGCTAAAAGGCACAACATGGGTTTCTTTTGAGTGAACAGTATCTGCACCTATTACAAAATAAATCAAATCAGATGACAAAATAAAGAAATAAAAAAGCTTTGGCAGACATGAGATGCACCTGAATTATACAATATTAGAGTAGAGGCAGCCATCACCGTACTTATTTTCTAACCATTTCACAATGAGCTTTATATACAAAAAGCATCATAGCTCTCATGTTACTGTAGCTCTGAGAAGACTGATGTGTATGTTCATAGTGCAGCACTAACAGTATTCAGTGCATACTTTCATATAACAATTTGTACAGTCGCAGAACCATAGGGGACAGAAAATGAGTATTGTAAAAACAACAAACAAAAGCTACAGTATGTGGCTGAGATGTCACAGCAACTTCAGCTTTGATGCCTCTTTTTTACTTTAACACCGACCCAGTACAAGGCTGAGGGCCATGAGACCCAGGGAGTAGCAGGCTGTGGAGGTGCTGCTACTTGCAGGCTGTGTGAAGACCGGCTGTGGTGCCTGAACAGGTCTGAAGACATTGACCATTAAAGGTGTCATCGAGGAGTTGGAGATGGACAGTGATGTGCTGAACATGTCAATCTGAAGAGGAAATATTGAACTAGTTAGTTGCACTGGGAGAGCAGTTACTTGCTAAAAAAAAGTAAACAACTTACCAGGTCCTTGCTGACTTTGATTGTCTCCTTGAACACAGTCCAAACCACAGCCTCGTTACACGCGGGGGTGGTCAGGGAGCCAAGGTAGCGGTAGTAGCTCGAAGTGTTGACTGAGCCGATGAGATCGTTCAGTGAAATGTTAGCTGTGATGTTAACCTTGCTGCCTGAGGACGGAAACAGGATCACTGAAGAGAGCCGACACACTTTTTTCAAAAACCCTAAGAATCACATAGGTGAAGAACTTACCTTTGAATTTGATTTGGCTCAAGTAGCTGGTCAAATTTGCCCAGGCAGCAGGTTGGCCAGTTGTATTATCTGCTACCTAAAATACATGAATACACATTTCTTATTCAGGCGGATTTTTCTCCAGCTCTGTAGAAACGGTAAAGTGAGTAGTGGCTTTGCAACAGCACACATTTCCAAATACTAATACGTTAAAAAAAAAAAAAACCAACTCACTGACTTTAAATAGCAATTACTCAGATTAACACCATTTGACACAAGTTGAATTTATTTCTGCATTTTTCTTTTTTTTTTTACCTCAATTAAGAAACCGAGAGCAGCAAGTCCTTGAGGGTCTGCAACGGCTAAAGTTGTGTTCCCATTGAGTGATGACTTGGCGTTTACAATGTGTAACTGGAGCAATGAAGAAAAAAAACAGTCATAAATTAAGTTAACATATTGAGTAATAGCTTCCAAAAGAAAACTCATATACACGTGTATAGAAATTTAAATAGGCTACCTCCATTGGATACTGCTTCCCATTCACAGTGTGTTCAGAGCCGGGGACAGTGGAACGATTACCCCAGTGCAAGTGGAACTGCAGGCTGTCATAGGACTCAGACAGGTTTCCTCCAGAAATCTTAACACCCGATGCAAGAACCACCTTGACTGGAGGAGGTAGAAGAAAAAAAATGAATATATAAAAACAAACACTGCAATTATAAATGAGCAACAAGAGTGAAATGTCACTGCTTGTAGAGTCAAAGATGGCATTTAAAATTACAATTTATTATTTCTTTGTTAGTTGGTATATTCCCGGCTACATCCCTGCATCTGACTCCTTGTTGAAAACTTACAAGGAGACATTGTGGGTGGTGCCTTAATGTAAATGATCACCACACCTTCTAGTGCAGGGAGCCACAGTTTTGTCACCTCTGCATTTGTACAAAGTCAGACACCCATTCCTCACCAGTCTTGCCAGTGTTTTCGATTGTTTTCAGGGCGCTTTTGCTGTCGTAGTTGGTGAAGGTGAACCCAACCAGTTTGGCATCTTCTGTGGCACTTGATGAGACGATGTTGATGGGTGACTGTCGGGAACCATTGCAAAACTGAGCAGAGATATTTGACCAGGTAGAGGGATCTAAAAAAAACCACACAGGGAGAAAACAGTCAGGAGTCAGGATGGTACGATGATAGGAGCAGAAATAAATAAATCAATAAATCAATAAATGAATAAATAAATAAAATAAGCAAAACATTACTTACTACACGATGAGTCGTGATAACACCACTCTGGAGGAAAACGATAAAAAACATTTAGTGCCTCACTTATTCATCACAAGCAGTGGGTATCATAATCACTGCAAATTCAATATGTCAAATAAATACACACCGACTGCATTACTCGCACAACGACCGCTGGGTACCAGGACGCACACAAGTGCAGCTACTACAAACCAATTCATCTGCAAACACACAAAAACAAACGGCGGATTTTTAACAACGAAAGAAAGAAAAAGAAGAGAAAATACAATAGCGAAAAGCGAATAAAAATCAACAGCTTATTAAAAGTTTGATTAAAAGATTTCAATCTTGCAAACGTTACTTTAAAAAAAATCAAAACATTAATGAAATGTAAAATGTCACAGGTAAATATTAACAAAAAGTCCCAGTTTGGCTGCGCAGCAAACAAACCTTAACAGGGTGGGTCTCTGTGCGGCAGCTGAATCCAATACACCTGCAGTGATCACCTGTGCCTCCTCTGTCTGCTCACACCTGAGCAGCAGCATCCTGCCTCTTTATATCTGCGCAGATCATCCCAGCAGCTGACCTGAAACCGCCTCCATCTGACATATGAATCCACCTTTATCTCCCCGCCACGATTTTCAAGCGCCTGATGACGAGAAGGGCTCGTTTCCTCATCGGAAAGCTTTTTCAAATTATTCTGTTTTGGAGTCGTGGCTTATAACAGGAAATGTATTTGTGCATGTATTCCGTTAAAAACTTTAAATCTCGTTATATCAAATAATAATAATAATAATAGAAACTTAAAAATAAAAACAGAACTGTCAAATTTTGTTAAATTCAAAGCCCTTTGTTTAATTGGAGGAAATACACTTAATTTTCCTTTGCATGAGAACAACACAGGCTTTTTGTAGCATGTAAGATCTTTTCCCCTATGAAACTTCCTCAGTCTTTAGTTCCTGGTCACAGTCCTCCACAGCATTCCCTCTTTTCTTACACTGTTTTATTTCACTGCTACCAACATGATACCAGGGCAAAAATACAACAATGTTGTGATGCAAACCTGCAATAACTAGTTTCAAAGACATTTTTGAGCTGTGAAAACCAGTTGTCACGTTATTATTTGATTTTTAAGCCAATTTGTTTGCCAACAGGAAAAAAAAAAATCTTCCACAGTGAGTTTCTGGCAACAGGTCGATCGATCCTTACATAATTCTAACAGCCTACGTAAAAGGAAAAAACACCCTATCCTCCTGTGACAGTTTTATTGCAAATAAACCAACACTGACTTCTGGTT
>OOFC01049732.1:3871-13944 GCA_900323345.1 Pseudochromis fuscus
CTATTGAATTAACAGTTTCATGTGGTCCACTCTGACCGGGTCTGATGTGATGACGCTAAATGTATCGGCGGCACGGAGCTTGCTAGCTTGTAAAAAGCCAACGAGCTTCGTGCTGCCGATACATGAGAAACACCGGTGTTTAAGTTCAAAGTTTGGTAAATATTTTTTTCTAAGTCATCTCTTCTTCTCAGTGATGTGATGGTTCATCTGAAAATCATTTAATAATTAAGTTGATATTAGGCTGACAGAAGAGGAGGATTTAGGGGCGTGGTTAACTGGATCAACAAGCCTGGTATCCAATGGGAGCAGCGCTGAAGTCGAGTCTCACACACATTGGGTAGTGATCTCTGGTTCAAAGGTCAGACCCACCTCCTCACTCATTCCTTCATATCCAAATATGGTCATTTCTGGCTCCACAAAACCAACATGGCGACATTCAAGTGCTGATTTCTTGGCTTCAAGTCCACAAATCAACGAGTGACGTCACACTTGCTTCGTCCATTTCTATAAACAGTCTTGACCCCAGACGCATCTTAAAGCCAAGTGTGAGCAGGGCTGATGTAGATGTTTTTGCATCCTCTGAGTTTTGTTAACTTGCTGAAGATGGGTGTAATCTGGGTGTCAGGTGCTCAAACAATCAGTCCACAAAGTCAGCCGTCTTCGTCTTTTTCAGCGTCTGTGCCGCGGCGCTGCAAAGTGTCGGCTGTTGACACCACTGATTAGAGGTTTCGCTCTCTGGACTCTCGGCTGTGGGGGGAAGAACTGCACCACCACCTCCTCCTCCTCAATTACATCAAAACACTGAGCCGAGGAGGAGGAGGAGGAGGAGAGCAAGAGGGAGACGCAAGGGGAAGAAGAAAGGGGCAGAGCGAGGAGAGGCGAGGAGACAGGAGCAGCAGAAAATTAAAGAATAAGCCACGAGAGGCCAGAGTGATTTCAGAAGAAAAGTCTTTGTCTTTTTAAAATCCTGTTAGCTGATTTAACATCAGAGCAAAGCAAGCTGTCAAGTGCTTTATTGCTTTTTTTACGGCGTGCGTGGACCAGTCCTAACGTCGGAGTAATAAAAACGACGGCGGTGTTATACACGACAACGCTGCAATCTGAAATTTGTGGCAATTGTTGACTAATAAACCAGCAGCGATAGGCGGCGGTGAGGAGCTGCAGCGGCGGCGTGACAACGACTGAATGCATGAAAAATGAGAGAAATGTGTTCCCCCGACATGAAAAGCCAACATGAAGCAGGCGGCCGTACATACACTCCAGAGGTCTGACAGTGAAATTGCAAAGTGCAAAGTCAGAGTGTGGAGGCAGAGCTGTGGGATCAAAGTGTGTATTTACCTTCAACTCCAGTGACCTGACTTAAATCCCATCGCATGCCAAGAAGGTTTCCACTGTCAGGGAAGTTTTCATTTCAAAATCAAAGGTTAAACTCATCCCACTCCACAAAGTCAACGTCTTCCTCCTCCACTGCCGAAGAATTAAGTTGTCTGAACTTCACCTGACGACGTTTGACTGGTGGGAAATTATTAAATAACCATCAGACAAACACGTGTTTTTACCCTCGACTGTGAATAAGACATGGATGGAGTCACACTGCTTGTTGGTTTTTTTGAATGTCGCCATGTTGGTTGTTTGTGACCATATTTGGATGTGAAGGGCGGAGTGAGGAGGCGGGTCTGACCCTTGAACCTGAGGACACTGTCCAATGGAGGTGAGACTGGAGTTCATCGGTGAATGAGCCTCCAATCCACCTGGAAATCATTGGAGACCAGACCTGTCAATCGAACTAGCCCCGCCCCTAACTCCTCCCCTTCTGTCAGCCTAATGATGAAATGATTTTCAGATGGACCCGTTGACATGTCTGAGGATTTCAGGTTTGAAAATGAGGACTTTTGAATCAAAGTCGATTGGAGGCAGAGTTTTTTGAAGCATCATCTAGTGGCCATCAGGTGTATTACACTGTAAAAAAAAAAAATCTCAACTTAATTAAACATGTTAAAAATTTACATATATGATTTAAATGTGATAATTTGTCCTTTTTTAAATGTAGAAGGCACATATGGAGGAAAGCATCACATTACAGGTTAAACTAATGAGAGGTCAGTCCCCTATGAGTATAAAACTGCAGGTCACCAGTCAATGAGCCTCCAACCACTGGAAACCAGAGCTGTCAATCAAACTAACCCCGCCCCTAAATATCACACTTCAAACAGAGGAAGATGTAGGGGCGTGGTTAGTTTGATTGACAGGTGTTGAATTCCAGTAGACAGGGATCTCTGGTCTAAAGGTTAGCCCCGCCTCCTGACGTCACCCTTCATTTCCAAATATGGTCATTTCTGGCTCCAAGAAGCCAATTACTGAACTCCTGGCTTCAAAATGAGCATCGTCCAGTCTACATGCAGTCTGTGGTCAGGGGTGTACATGGTTTCTTTAAAAAAAATTTAAAAAAAAGTCAGCATGACCACTACCACAGAGAAACATACAAAGGAAAGAAAAGGCGCCGCTGTGGTCAACAGATCATCCAGAGAAAGAAAAAGACGTCACGGTTGTGACCACAGTCACCAAAGATTTCTGGAAAGTACAAAGAACAAAAATAGCAACAAAGAAGCAGAAAATAAACATAAAAGACAGAAATGTTAGTGGACGTTATAAACTGTTACATCAATAACATGAAGGGACATCTGAACAGTTGGTTCATAAACATAATTAAACTGTATTAACAGATCATTATATAAATCAATGGAGCTGAAGTTGACATTTTTTAAATCAATACTATTATAAAAAGCAACATTGTTTATTATTTACAGTTAAAATTAAGGTAAATGTGTGATATCACTACATACATAACAAACACCTTCCACATTAGGATGATTTTAATTCAACATATGTTTTAGTCCCAGAATATTAATGAGATTTCTACCATCTGGGATCATTACATTGTTCATTTATTTCAAACAATATAAATGCATTTGTTTAAAAATTCTTGACTCTAGTGTTTTGATCTACTTTGTTTAAGAGACAAAAATACGACTGGCAGATAAATTTATAATAGTTTTTTGTCTGGAAGAATTGATGATTTTTCCCTTTTTGAATAAATCCCATGAAAATAAATCAGCAGCATGGTGTGTTTCCTCCTGACAGAGCAGCCTGATGCTTCACTGTTTGTCCAAATGTGTGATCACATGTTGTTTTATTACATCTCACACGCTGGACTTTATTTTTCACACACTTCAGGAAGTACTCACAAGAGCAACACAATTATTGATCAGCTCCAACAAACACTGTTTCCTCTTGTTTGAATAATTAACTTAGGAAATTAATGAGTCTACTTTAGACAAATGAAACTAGACTTTTGGGAGCTGCTGTTAAAACTTACATCCACAGACCAGAGGGAGAGTTTGAAAAGATTGTTATTGTGTGTTTTTTTTCTTGGCGTGGATGAAAACAGTGATAAGATTTACAAAAATAGACTTAAACCTTTAGCTGTAAAATAGTTTATTCACGATTTTTTTTTTTCTTACATAATTTGCAAATTTAACATAATTTCACATTTCAACATTTTTAAATTTAAGTGCAGTACTCTATTTCTAAAATTTGGCACAATTAGTGACAAATAACCATAAAGTGAAGCATTGTTTCTGTAATTTTACATAAATGTGTTTGTTACATACACATCACACTTAAAAATAATGAACATCTTCACAACAAAAACATGAAATAAATGTATTGTGTTGGTTTTAACAATAAAAACAATAGAATTTGGTGTAAAATTGAAGATAAAATTGGATTTTTAATGAAAGAAAAACACTTTAATGCTGTTTCACTATAGTGGATCTTAATAAGTTGATGATTTTCCCTTATTTTCTAATATTTCTTTGGTGTCTTAGCTGCTGAAAATTACCTATTTTTTAACATTGTATTTCTACATTGGTCTTTTAATATATAATAATGAAGAAAAAAACATCTTATTATTTCAGTAATACATTTTAAAATGCTCAGTATATGAATTTCTGGACAGTTAACAGTAATAGTAGAGTAATTATAGAGATCATGTGTTATTATTTAGGAACTACAAAAATGAAAATGTTACATTTTAACGTTGAATAAGAAGCTGGTGTGACTCGGTGCTGTGTGGATTCTCCTTTTTCTTTATTGTAAAGATTATTTTTAGCCTGTGCTCGTCTTTTCTCACAATGGCAGCAGCACCTCCAAAGAAAATGTTTATTTCTGGTTACAACCAACATCACGGCCAAACTCTGGCAGACAGAGGAGGAGGAGGAGGGAGAAAAGATTTATCTGTTAGTTTGCAACAGCTTCTAACCTGATTCAGCCAATCAGAGCCGAGAGCCACAACTAACCACTATATCAGAGGGAGTTAATGGCACGAGGAAGATGGAGGGACGGAGCACTGCGAGGCATGAAGAGGAGAACACATTACATTAAGTGGAAGGGAGGAGGATGAGGAGGAGGAAGAGGAGGAGGAGGAGGAGAGGCAATGTGATGAAGAAAATGGCGAAGGCGCGAGGAGGACAGAGGAAAAGGAGGAGGAGGAGACGGAGCGTGAGATGTTCGGCTGTCTCCACCAGCAGATGCTGAGGGGTCCAGCAGCACACACAGCAAAACTCTCCCAGTCCACTGCCAGATAAATAGCTTTACACACACACACACACACACACACACACACACACACACACACACACACACACACACACACTCGAAACTAAATAAATAGCTTTATACTCAGCAACAGCCAAAGTGGGTCAGACATCAAAGTAGCCACTCGAAAAGCTGCTGGAGCTGTCGACACACACACACACACTGGCCACGCACACACACACATATATACTGGCCACGTGCACACACTCTGCTTTTTCTAAATTGCTGCTTGAACTGTCTACACACACACACATTTCAAGACACACACTTGTGCTTACTCCAAATTGCCACACTCTTCGTCTCCTCCTTTCTCTTCTCCTCACACACACTCCTCCTGTAAATTGCAGCGAGCGGGTGCCATGGCTGACCAAATAGCAGCAATCAGGAAGTCTGAGTGCTGACGGACAAAGGCTGCCGGCCACTTTAGGTGGAAACACACACTCTGTCACACACACCTTCGGCGACAAGGACAGCGACCACTTCACGACAACAGGTCGACAGGAGGTCAAACGGTGAGGAGTACAGTATCAGCCTGAAGGAGTGTGGAGGAAATATGACTTCTGATATTAAATATTAAAGTGGAAAATGTCTTTTTAAGGCTTTCGGATCACATTAGGTGATATTTACTTACAGGAAAAACTAAATCACGTGTCATCTTGTCCAGAACAATTTCAGCCAATCGCATCATTCCATCCACCTGTCAATCAATCTGCTGTTAGCAGCACAGATCAGATTACTGCCAGAAACACTGACAGTAGCAGCAGCTGTAGTAGTGATCAGTAGTCAGTTGGAGTAGTATCATGAGTTAGTTCTGTAAAAAACTGCAAAGTGTTGATTGGCTTCTTTTCGGTTGCTAGGTGATAAACGACAAGATGGAGGTGGGCTGGTGTTCAGCAGGTTTGGTTTTGCTCTTGGCTCTGACTTACAGTTGTGTTTTTTACAATGATGGAGAAAGCGCAGCAAGTGTAGTAGCTTTGTTTTGGAAAGATGCTACAAAGACAATAATGCTAAGCTAACGTTATCTAGTAACGTTAGCTAACTCGCTATGTTGTTTTGTTGTGTTTCAACCTTTTGTCCCGCCCACATATTCTGTTATTGGCAGAAATGCATCACAATCTGTGTAAGGGACCAAGCTAACGTGGCGTCTCCGCTAACGTCGCCATGTTGGTTGTTTGGAGTCAGAAGTGACCATATTTGGATATGAGGAGGCAGGTCTAACCCTTGAACCCAAGGACAGTGTGTAATGTGTGTGAGACTAGAGTTCAGGTTTAATCTCGTTGGAGACCAGACCTGTCAATCAAACTGACCACACCCCTAAATACTCCTCTTTTTGAAGCCTAATGTCTCCTTAATGATGATTCATGTTTTCTAATGACATCAGAATGACTTGTGGAGAAAATGTTAGAACCTGAAATGTAACAACAACCCGAGATGTTACAACTGGTCAATAATGTAACAAGATGCTGAGCCCAAAACGGAAAAAACTTTTTGCCCAAAATGTAACAAGTTGTTACATTTTAGAAGCAATAAGCCTTTAATCCATAAATCACTGACTCACTCTATGATGTAATAAAATTATAACACTATTAGGGGAAAAATATTTTGCCTGACCCATAATGTAACAACGGACAAAAAGTTTTTACGTTTTGGGCTCAGCATCTTGTTACATTATTGACCAGTTATTACATTTTGGGTTTTATTACATTTTTTTTTCTAACATCCTGGGTTGCTGTTACATATCAGGCTCTAACAGAAAATGTACTGACTCAGTATTTCATGATTGAAAAAGAAAATATTTGAATGGAAGTCAATTGGAGCCAGCATCTAGTGGTCGTTGAGGGTATTGCACTTTTTGAGCCCCACTTGCTTTATCCACTTCTATATGTATGGTCACGATGCAGAAGTTAGATAATCTCAAACTGTTGTTTCAGTGCAACTTCAAAATAATACTAACATCCAACTGAGGTCTAATGACTGCGAGAGTCTCAGAGAAAAACTTTGCAGCCTCTGTTTAAATGTTTCAGGGCACAGTTACTGTACGGTTCAGCCTCAGTGGTCTCTTGAACCTCGTTTCCAGCAGCAGGCAGCTGTTTTCTGCAAACAAGCTCTGATAAAGCCCACTGTACTCCAGCAGCAGCAAACAGCAAACACACACAGTGGAGACAGTGAAGCATGGAGCAGCTCAGGACTCACCACATTTTCATCAGGGGTTTGTTGTAGAGACCGAACAAGGAGAGTGAAGGCATGTCTGCAACGTGGACAGAAACATGGGATCATAATGCTGCTCTGCTGGGAAACTATATGTGGAGTAATGTGACATTATTTTAACCTTACAGATTTTATTTTGTTCATTTAGCAGATTATTCCTCCATTTTTCACCATTTATTAATAAGTAAAAATCAAACAATTACATGAGATCACATGTTAAATTAAGGCTACAAACTGTATCTTAACTCTCGAGGATTTCTGAATTTTGAAGATTACAGTGTTTACAGTGTGATTAATCAATCTGAAGATTATTTTCCCTCTATTTCTTGGTTTATCACTTGCAGTGTAAAATGTGGAAGTAGATAGTTTAACAGAACAGCTCACACCACTCAACCATCATAATCCACAGTTATTGAGGAAAAGGGTCAAAGTAGAATGATTTGCATTTTTGTTTCAAAGTTGCCAATTAACTTTCTCTTGTTCGACTAATTGAGTAATAATTGAATCTCTTGTGTTCACTCTGAAACACACTGTGGAAGGAAAAGGCAACAGTGTTACTGCTCGGCTTGACTTTGTCCCTGTCAATCTTCTTCTTTACCTGTATCAAAACTGGTAAGTGGTGGTTTGGAGACAAAATATCTCTGCTCCTTGTTTTGCAATGTACAAAAGAGTAAATACTGCATCTGAACGGCATGAGCATCTCACACTGTGACAACACACCGAGCTCCAGATGTGAAGGCTGGTTGGAGTCAGTACACAAGTGCAGCAGAGATGCTTCTTGTCATCTAAAATTCAGACAGTGACAGTACAGCGACTAAATAAAGCATGGTCATTCAGGCAGCTTACATAACGAAGAGAGAAACACCGACAGTTACAGTGTGGGCTTATTATTACCAGGCCTGTGGCTGCTAATGAAATACCTCTGTGATAACATCACCACTAATATGTTCAATAATAAAACTACAAACAGACTTTACAGAAGTAGTCATAACAACAGCTTGTCTGCTTAATTAAACTATGTAAATTCAATACAATCAAACACAAATGGAAATACTCAGCATCATAGCAGTAACCACACTCAACATGTGCTCTTAACCGGGGAGGTGATCACCGTCAGTCCTCATGGAGTTAGCATAGTGAACACTAAACACAGGTTGGACCAGTGATAGTGAACAGACATGGTGTCAGTGCAGCTGTACTGCTTTGTTGTCTCCAGTAAAAACAGAGAAACAGCAGCAGAGTGATTGTTTTGAAAGCAGTTAGCTCTGTGTTGTTGTGTCATGCTATAGTGATAGTGCTAACGCTCACGCCAACTTTAGCTCACACTTGTGGTGCATAGATTTTTCAGGTGACACAACATTTAAAAAAAAAAAAAAAGATTAAATGCATTATGGAGTTCATTGAGAAACTAGAGGTGAAAATTTAAGTTAACGCCTGCAGTTCCTTTAATGGCCACTTGAGGCTCCATGTGCAAGAAACTCACTAGCCTGTATATAAAAACTTGAATGTGATCCGGTCGTCCATCCGAAAATTATTTCATCATTAAGTAGAAATCTTCCAAAACAGGAAGATTTAGGGGCGGGGTTAGTTTGATTGACAGCCCTGGTCTCCACTGATTTACAGGTGGTTTGGAGACTCATTCATTAGTGACCTCCAGTCTGATACACATTGGACAGTGTCCTCTGGTTCAAAGGTCAGACCCGCCTCTTCACTCCTCCTTCAGATCCAAATATGGTCACTTCTGGATACAAAAAAACTACATGTTTTTCTCCTGGCTTCACAAATTAATGAGTTACACCATGTTAGCTTCATTCCTTCTATGTAAAGTCAATGGTCAGTCCCCATAGACCTCCATGTTAAAATGTCCAACTATAAAATGTCCAACGTATTTAAAATCTGGTATAAAAAACTGAAATAAAAAAGTTTAGTCTTTGTGGTTAATTTTCCCCTTTACAACTGTAGAGGGCTGAACATGTATCGCCCTTCAAATTGTATTAAACCTTAAAGATATGCATGATAAAGGGGTGAGGCTGCTTCTGGTCACAGGTGGCTCCACCCCTTTACCAGCTGGTCCTTCTTGTCCAAATATGGTCACTTCTGGCTTAAACAAACAAAAAAAACACACCAAATGACAACTGTAACATCAGCAACACCAGACTTCCCAACATGTACGTCACTGAGGGTACACAAAGCTTTAATAAAGTTTGTGGTTGGAGGATGTGGTGAAGATAAAAACATCACTAGTCAGTTACTACTGGATACTTTATAATTTAAAATCCTCTTCTTCTTCTACGCTATTACATTTTTGATGAAGATATGTACTTCTGGTAACATTAGTTTCTTTCCTGATTGAGTAAGAGCAAATGTGATTATCATACCATTAAAACACTATTTCCCTGTTAGCATATCTTTAACATTAACATTAGTGTTGCTACTTCCTGCTCAGTAAAGGTTTTCATTTCAGACAGTCACAGATGTGTTTCAGTGCTGAGCTACAGACAGATTTACAGACAGGCAGCAGGACTTTAAACTCTGCTCTATAATGCACTGAGAGTCAGAGCAGGGACCTGATGATGGTGTGATGTCTGCACTTCTCTTTGTTAGGACTCTGGCAGCAGCATTGTAAATGAGCCCAAGGTCCCTAATAGTTTCTTTAGGGAGAGGAGGAAAAAAGCAGTCGAATATGTTGGAGGACTTTAAAGTCTGGTCTGGTCGTGAATCTCAAGATTTTTGCTGTGTTTACATTAAAGTAATGATACACACTGAGAAATACTGGCTTGTTTTAAACCAGTAAGATGAGTGCAAAAACAACAACATATTTAAAAACCAACACAAAACTGTTTAAAAACACAAAACTGTTTAAAAACAAACCAATACTGATTAATAATAAACATATTAACATATAATAATATATTAGCAAAATACTGGTATACACAAAAAATACTGATGAAAACATCAAACTACTGTTTAAAACCAACACAAAACTGTTTAAAAATAACAAAAAACTGTTTAAAAAGAAAGAATTCTGTTAAAAAAACAACACAAAATTGGTTAATAACAACAAAAATATTGGTAAACACAAAAAAATACTTGATGAAAACTTCAAAATACTGTTTAAATACAAACTTAAAACTAACCAATGCTGTTTAAAACCCACAAAATACTGTTTAAAAACAACACAATGCTGTTTAAAAGCAACAAAATACTGT
>OOFC01049734.1:1394-20123 GCA_900323345.1 Pseudochromis fuscus
GTACCCGTACCACAGGCGGCTTTGCCAGCTCATCCCGATGGGCGTAGCCTACATGCTGGACATCAGCCCAGTCGCCCACCGCCTCTCCAGCTGCAGCTGGAGCAGCAGCCCTGCACTGCCACTGCACTTCCTACAGGTGACGCTTCTTACCATTAGGATTGTAACTACGTTGATGGTTTTTGTTCTCAATTAACCTGCTGGGGTTTTTTATATTTGATTATTCTCATATTTTTTATTTGTTTTCTCATTTCTCCTCCAGGTGGTGCTGTTTCTGCTCGCAGCCTTCTTCTTCTCCTGCCCTGTGCCTGAGCAATTCTCTCCTGGTCGCTATGACATCATCGGCCATGGCCACCAGCTCTTCCACATCCTATTGGCACTCTGCACACTCGCCCAGCAGGAGGCGCTGTTCTATGACTTCTTGTGGCGCCGACCTGCAATGGTCAGAGAGTTTGGAGAGGAGCACCTCCTGCTGGCCTGCACCTCCTTCCCCTGCCTGATGCTCTGCTGCACCACCACAGCACTCATCATGAGGAGGCGAGCTCAGGCACAACTGGTGAAAGAGCAAAGATAGAAGAAGAAGAAGAAGAAGAAGAAGAAGAAGAAGCAGCAGAAGAAGAAGAAACAGAAGAAGATACTTTTGAATAATAAGGGATTGTCTTTGCAGGCATGAACATTTTGTACATTTGTGTGTTTATTTTCAGGGCTCCTCGGGGCAGCAGAACTTCTCTGGATTTTCTGGTTTCTGTTTGTCATCTTTTACCAAAACAGTAACACAAAGACAAGAGAAGGAAATTGTTACTTACTGCTGGGATTTTCTGCCACGTTAACCACTTACACTCCAGCCTCTGCCTGAAATGACACATCCAAAGTTTATCAGTAATTGCTCAATAAGTGTAGGACCTAGATCCACAGTCTTGGTGTCAGTGGAAAGCTAACACTTGGCTATCAGTGGTAGGATGGTAAAATCCTGGTAGAATCTAGAACCAGAAAGTTTTGTAGTTCATTTCATCAGACCAGAGCGATATCAGATGAACTACAGCAGAAGTTCTACACCTAGAAAAGCTGTTTAATTTTAAAGTGAATAGCGTTGGTAAACCAAATGTCAGGAGGTAAGGATGAACTGGATCTGCTCTACAACATCACACCTGCAACGTCTCCAGATCTGGTGTCAGAGAACTGATGTTCAACAAGTACTGTTGCTATATTGCATTGTCTATCACCTTGATCGGCATTAAGTGGTTCAATAAAAAAAACATATCTGTCATGTTGTCTTCTGGTGGACTGTCTGAAGATAATAAGGACTAAAACCCAAGTTTACAGCAGATTTGAATGTGCAAAATGAAGAAAATCACAAAATCTGAAAAAAAAGTTTCATCTTGTGGTTGTAATGTTACAGGCTTGAGATCAGAGGGAAGCTCATGGCACTGCCGTTACCTGCACCAGGCGCTCAGTACAAGAGGTTAAGAAGTGGATGCTAGCTAGTAAAGCTTACTGTACAGGTATGGCAGCAATACTGACGCACCAGGTTGAACTGTGAAGAAACGCAGCGCTAACCTGCCAACAAAAACAATATTAGCTAGCTAACGAGTGACCTGATCCATTATCAGGATGTGAAGTTAATCTCTGTAGAAACTTAAAAATGCATCACAACTTTGAACGGCAACAATTATAATGTAATCACAACCATAATCAATGCTAAAGCTACAGAGAGCAGTTCACACTAACTTTCTGTGCTAAGCTAGGATAATGTAATTTGACCAAAAAGGATAGATAGATAGATAGATAGATAGATAGATAGATAGATAGATAGATAGATAGATCTGTTTGCTTTGGTGTGTGAGTGTGTGTGAAGTGTGTGCAGTCCATTTACCATATAGATGGAGGAATTATAGAGTAATGGGTGTTAAAATACTGCAGTAGTGCAAATACTTTCCTAAAGTTATGAGCTAATCAATTGAAAAACAGTAGTAGTGAGCGAACACATGAATCAGCTGCTGAAGTTAATTATGTGAAACTGTTTGGTACAGAAACAGATCTGATCAGAAGTGTTTGGACAGTTGACTTAAGAAACCAAGAAGAACATTTATTATGTTTTTCATCATCCTATACTTGTTATGAGTTCGAGGGGGTGTGGCCTCACACATAGACATTGGCTGTTATTTTAGAAATAAATTCTGTTGTATTGCAAAGAAAAAACTTGTGGAGGTGACATTTTTGTCTGTGATTGATTATGTTCGGCTGTGGCTCAGGTGGTCGAGCGGGTCGCCTATCGATCTTAAGATCACGATCCCCGCCTCCTGTCCACATGTCAAAGTGGACGCTGAACCCCCAGCTCATTGGTGTGTGAACGGGTGAATGAGGAGCCGAATGAGGATTTACCATTTACCATCTTCTGTAAATACATGCATCTGCATCCACACTAGAGGCTCTTCATTCAGTGCATCTTTGCTTCATAACCAGTGAAAAATCTCCACTGTGTTCTTTATGATTTAGTGCTCTTCACTGTACCCAGAGTTTTTACAGACCTGAGGAAAACTGCCTTTACGTTTAAAGCACCTTGGAGCTGGAATAACCTTCAAAAAGAGCTAAGACTGGACTCAGTCATATCCCATAATGAAACCACAAGTATCATTCAGAATGGTGACAGAATAAAGTCCTGCCTCTGGTGACGAAGGCATGAGGTTGTTTTTCCTGAAAGCCAAATGTGTGTTTGATCATCTGTTTTAAATTCTTGACTGGTTCGTTACTTTTATGTGCTGTAGGTTATGTGCTGCTATGGCCAGGTCTCTCTTGTAAAACTGATTTTTAATCCCAATGGGACTTCCTGGTTCAATAAGGGAGGATGAAGATGAAGATAAGTGGGATGGGGCGGGGTCTCAGTGTCTGATGAGCTGTCCTCAATATGGTGAATTGTTTGCAGTCAGTAAATCCACTGCTTGTCTTCCTGTTTCTCAGGACTCATGGCTGCAGTCGGAGCAGACATCACCGGCTCGTGGGTCCTGTCCTCAGGGCTCGTCGGTTTCTTCATAGTCTTCCTCCTCTTCATCTTTCTCACAGCTCTCTGCAGCGACTGTGGCAGGTCAGCTGCTTCTACATCACTCAAACATTTCTCAGATAAGATTATTGAAGGACTAAATAAAGTTTGAGCAGCCTCAACAGCCTTAACTCCACAACCTGAGACTCAAAAGAAAAGAAAAGACAAAGAGTGAAGGCAGCAGCAGGGTCAAAGACATAAACTGATCACAGCAGAAATAATCTGATAAAGGTAACAGATATTTAAAACAGCAAACTAATAAAAGAGCTATATGACACATGGTTTAAAAAGCTAAAAACAAAGAGGAATAGATGTTGACACAGAGCAGGAGTGTAAATATTTACTAAAAATCAACTATTACAAGACTGAAAATGTTCTGAAACTCACAAGCAAACCTGAAGGGAAGGGAACCTCTCCATATCCCTAACCCACAGCAGGTATCAGCTGGTTTGTATTAGAGGCAGGACTTTATTTCAGATCTCCTCAGTTGGATCAGTTTAATTCATCACCTGGTTTTGACTCTTCAAACGGGATCAGGAGCAGATTTAACTGCAGAAACACTATGTTTAATTCATCCCCCCTATTTTCTGGACCTTATTTGCTCATATCGAACCATGGATCCATGGGGCTGTATCCAGAAAGACTCCTGGTGCTAAAAGTTGCTCTGAGTAGAAACATTCAAAGAAAAATCTTAGAATTGTGACGTTTTCTCAGGATACAGATCAAACGGGATCTAGTAAAGATAAAAAGATAAAAGGGATTCATTAAGAGAGAGCTGCTGAGGTGAAAACTGTCAGGAGCAGTGAGGAGGACTCCTAAGAGGAAAAGAGTCACTTTTAGTAAAGGAGAAAATGGCTGAAGGAGGAAGAGGAGGAGAAATCTTCTCCAAACACTGAACGACAGTGAGTTAATAAAACTCTCCAGACTGGACGGTGCAGGAATCATGTTTGTGGTAGATCTCATTCTCACCCCGACGCCACAACGCAGCATGAAAGTTACCACAACCTGAAGGTATTTAGCAAACAGATGAAGTAGGAAATGAGCAAATAAATATAACAACTATCACAGCATGTGAGTACTGTGCAAAATACTATTAAAACATGGCTGACTGTTATATATACTATATAAAATATTATCTCTGATGAAGTGCTGGGCTGTAAAGGTTCTGAGTCCTCTCCTCGGAACCAAAAACTCCTACAAGGAGTCTGAGCTTAGACTGAGACTCTGAGTGGACACAAACCCTTATCTTAGTGACGGGACATGGTATCAACACCCTGGTGATAAGTATGACATCATCCTTTTAAAAGATGTGATTGGTTGATCCCGATAAGTGAATAAAAAGCACTCTTAGTGACAATATGACCATGAACTCAGAAGACCTAATGACAGGATCTAGTTTCTATGAAGAGCTCTGTGCTTTTAGTTTACTGGTGTTGTTTGTATCTGATGAAAACAGTACATTGTTGAAATACCTAAGAGATAAGTGGATGATACTGTTTGCTGGAGAAACAGATGAAATGTTCACATCGTTTAGTCTAAAAGAAACACAGAATGAAATGTAAACCTTTTTTTTAATCATCCTAATAATGAGAGCAAATATCAATGAAAACTAGTTTAGCTGATCAGGCTGTTTATCATTAAACCTGATCTGATAAGGTCAAGGTCAAGGTTCCTTTATCAGTACCTGAGGGAAAACTTGTTTTGCAGACAGGGCACAGCAGTCCAAGTAAAACACACTGAAAACATCATCACACAACAGCTCAGAACCAAACATTACAACCATGTCACAACAAAACCAGCTGTTGCAGACCAGCATCCACACAAAACAGCAGACAGCAGAGGATCTACAGCCACAACCAGTGCTTTTGACATCCCTCCTACAGGAGCCCGAGGTAGAGCGGTACAGTCCTCGTACCACTTCATCAGTGCTATCACAGCTGGTACAAAGTTCTCCCCTTAGGGACCATGCATCTCCAACCAGAGCGCTGCAGGAGGATTGGTTGTGTAGAGGGTGTGAGTCCTCCAGAGGGACAGAGCTGACCTTCCTCTGTAAACCCTCAGCTCCATCAGCACACAGAAACTTAGCAATCTTACTTCTTCTTAGATCCATGATCAACATCCTCTGTAGGTGTTTACAGGGGGTCTAAGCTGCACTTTCATGGTCTGGGAGTTTTGTTGCACGTGCACAGCCTGTAGACGGGAAGACGTCTGGTTGGGAACGAGGATGAACTGTGAAGAGTACAGGTCCGGCTCTGGCTGGCTGACCTGGGACCCACCTATGATCTTATTAGCCCACCTTACAATCTGGTGCAGGGACTTGGTCTTTGAGAGACAGATTACCAAATCAAGCCACAAGTGAAAAGGATCAAACGGGTTCAGTAAAAGCTTGAAAAAAGAGGGTCAGCATGAATACATCAATGTTAAAACAGGCCAGCTGCCTCAGACAGTACAAATGCTGTTGAGCTTTTTACAGACTGCCTCACACTTCCTGTTGAAGGTCAGCTACAGATACCTGTAGTTTTCTACACACTCTACACACTACACACTCATTGTTTTGGAGCAAAGTGATAATGGCTGTATCCTCCTTTGTCAAATTTGCTTAGACACATGTTTGTGTAGAGGATGAAAAGTGGGGGAGAGCACACAGCCCTGGGGAGAACAGTGCTGCAGGACAGTGACGCAGACAAAATACCATTTACTTTGTCTCTTTGTGGTCTGACTGCTCAAACCCAACCCATTAAATTAAGACTCAAAAGAGCACAATGAGTCTTGTTACTAAAATGTGCGGTTGAATCAAATTAGAAGCTGAGGAACAATCAATAAAAGATAATCTGGCATCTATAAATTCTTCTATAAATTAATGTGGCTGTTTGTTTTCTAGACGTTCATTCGCGCTGCGGGATTCTGAGGCCAATAAAAATCCTTCAACTCTCATCAGAGTGGTAAGATGAGGAGCATCCTCTCTGCTGAGGTTTCATTTCATCATCTGTAAAGATCTGTGTCTTCAACTGCTCGTGTTGACCGACAGGTGAAGCTGGAGGAAGCCAGAGAGAATCCCATGATCAATGAAATCCAAAATGATGAAAAAGGTGAATTCAGGGACGTCTGAACAGCAACAGCAGGTTTACAGGTTCTCTGTCAGATCAGCACTTTCAGCTTCATCTTCTTCTTCTTCTCCTGTTTGTGTTCAGAGCTTCACCCTGAAGAAGACAACAGCACCTCGGTCGCTCCCTGGAGGAGCCACCAGGGGGCGCCACAGACCGACACAGGTCAGTCATCATCACTTCAGCTTATTGATGTCAACAAATCATTAAAAAACAAAACACGACAAAAGGTCATACACACTAAGAAATGTTGGGTTGTTTTAACCCAGGAGGAGCTGTTTTTATCCAGCATTTTATTGTTTCTACTCAATATTTTATTGTTTTTATCCAACATTGTGTTTTGTTTTTCCCCCCTGACAGATAGTTAGTTACCACTCAGTAGTTTATTGTTTGTATCCAGCATTTTATCCACAGGACAAAAACATCCCACATTGTGTGTAGAAATTCCCAAATGAGTCAAACTGTATTATATTAATTTGGATGCAGCACAAACTAAATTTGTCAAATAAATTACATCAAAGCAACAACATCAACCCCGATTAATAAAACAGAATTAAAGAGTTTCTAAATCTTCATATGACCCACTGTGTGGAAAAACAGACACAAAGCTAATACAGTTGTAAAGTCAAATCATACTTTTTTGTTTGAATTATTTCTTTGTTTTTCATCCACATCTTTAGGATGTGCTGCTGCTGTGATTGCTGTTGTGACTGTATTTACACTGTAAAACATGTTGGTCTGTTTCAAACCAGAACGGCTTCAGTGTGACTAAGTACATGCTGCATGATTTCACCAGAGTGAGAAAATTTGGCATGTAGTGGGATAAAGATTTAAGTTGGAGAGAGAACGAGATGTACATTATGGGTCAGTTTAACTGTTTGACGGTTTTTAACTTGCACTGGGTAAAACCCCACATGTTGTTTGGTAAAAACTACAAAACATTTCGTAAATACCATAAAATGTTCAGTAAACATTACAAGATACTGGATTAAAAAATAAAAAATGTTGGGCAAAAACTAATTTTTTAAACATTACTGTATTATTATTACTACATTATTACAGTATTATTAGCTAGTTGGTTATTTACTATTTATGTGGGAAAAAAACACAGACCATATTTCAGTCAAAAAAAGACATTTCTGTAAGTTTTGTGTGGCAGGATGTTCCCCTGGCTGCTGAACTCTAATCAATCCAGTCGATCAGAGAAAGAAATTCGTGTATCACAACTAAAAACATGAAGCTGACTAATCACAAGTTTCCAGTATGAGAAGGATCAGGTTCTTTTTACTGTCAGTCCTCATTTATGATGTGTGTGTGTGTGTGTGTGTGTGTGTGTAGACTCACATCCTGAAGAAGAAACCACAATCACGTTCACCCCCTGGAGGAGCCACCTGATGGAGCCACAGAGTGAAGGTTGTATTTTATTAATCTGAGACATCAAAGTTCACTGATAATTAGTTTTTCATCACAGTAACTAGTTACTTCTGTCAAAAAGTAATTCAGTTACCTTTCACCTGGAATTCATTACTAAGAAAAGTAATTTTTAATGATGGGAAAAGTAGCAGAGATAAAACAGAGGACAGAAATTGGATTGTCTTGAATTGATTAGTCCTTAAACTGATCTTCTGTCTGCTTGTAGATCTGAACACCTCCTCCCCTCCAGACTCCACCCACATCTACCACACCGTGGGAGGAGCACAGGCCAGCGATGATCCATCGTCAACTCCAGCGAATCACGAGCCAGCGCAGCAGAACAGCAGTGGTGATGGAGATCATGACAGAGAGCACGGCTCTCATTCTGCTACGACAGATTTAAACGACAGGAATTCACTTTACGCTCGAGTCAGCAAGAAGCTGACTGCAAACACCTTGCCTGATCTAACACCTGAGGGGAGGAGGCAGGAGGAGGAGGAGTCTTCACCACCACTGCCAGAGCATAACAGATAAACATTTCCACAACATGGTACCAACTCAGCTTGACTGGACTCTACTCAGTTGGTTTGCTTTTCCATTAGGAGAAGTACCTGGATCCTGGTACCCCTTTTCTAGTACCTGCTCTCAACTGCTTCTGAAAAGAGGGTTGACCAGGTACTAGCAGGTACGATTGATAATGATTGGTTAGAATTGTCAGTGCATCATTGTTCAGCACGCAAATTTTTGTATCGGCAGCACGCACAGTCTGCACGCACTCATTGACATCCACTTCATCTGGGTCCAGGTCTTGGGGGCAGCAGCCTCAGCAGAAAAGCCCAGACAGCCCTCGCCCCAGCCACTTCCACCAGCTCCTCCAGGAGGATCCTGGGGCAATTTCAGGACCCAGGGTGTCCTGGGTCAACCCTGAAGTCTCCTCCTGGTTGAACATGCCCACAACACCTCCCTAGGAAGGTGTCAAGGAGGCATCCCAACCAGATGCCCGAACCACCTCAACTGGCTCCTCTCGACGTGAAGGAGCAGTAGCTCTATCCCGAGTCCCTCCTGGATGACCAAGCTCCTCTTCCTGTATCTAAGGCTCAGCCCGGTCATCTTGTGGAGGAAACTCAATTCGGCCACTTGTATTCACAATTTCATTCTTTTGGTCATTACCCAAAGCTCATGACCATAGGTGAGGGTTAGAACGTAGATCAACCGGTAAATCAAGAGCTTAGCCTTCCTGCTTAGTTCCCTCGTTACCATGATGGACTGGTTTAGCATCCAGACCACTGCTGACGTAGCCCCAATCTGCCTGTCAATCTCCCACTCCATCCTACCCTCACTTGTGAACAAGATCCCAGCATAGTTAAACTCCTCCAACTGAGGTAGGACCTCCCCCGGACCCAGAGTGGAATGGAGTGGCGTTCATAAAAGTTATGAACAGAACCGGTGACAAAGGACAGCCCTGGCAGAGTCCAACTTACTGCCGTCTACATGGACCAGACTTGCTCTCCTTCAGCACAGGGACTGAATGGTCACTACAAAGGGGCCATCCACTCTATACTCCCAGAGTACCAGGTCATGAGCCATCTCCAAATCCACAAAACACATGTGAACTGGACTGGCAAACTCCCATGCCCCCCCAGCACCCTAGTGGCAGTAAAGAGCTGGTCCACAGTTCCACGTCCGGGACAAAAAACACATTGCTCCTCTTCAATCTGAGGTTCAACTATTGACTGGACCCTCTTTTCCAGTACCCTGGCATAGACCTTACCGATGAGGCTGAGGAGTGTGATTCCCTTGTAACTGGAGCACACGGTCTGGTCCCTCTTCTTAAAGATGGGGACCACCACCCCAGTCTGCCACTCCAAAGGCACTGCCCCTGATGTCCATGCAATGTTACAGAGACGTGTCAATCAAGACAGCCCCACAACATCCAGAGACACCCAGGGCGGACCTCATCAACCCCCGGGGCTCCACCACCGTGGAGTAGTTAGTAGGTACCATGTAGTGGAAATGCACCAAAAGATGAGGGTCAAAGAATAAAGACGACAAAGTAGAACTGACATGAAATGAAGAATAAAACATGACAGATGAAGGATGAGGATGAGAAAGCAGGCAGAAAATTAGAAAACAAAGAGAAGAGTGTAAATGGACAAACCATGAAGGACAAACATCTGGTCTCTCGCTGGATTTGAGATGATTTCATTCGACTGTTTTTTCTCCACAGAACTTAGATTTTCTCTAATGAAACTTTTACCATTTTGCTTAGAGCTGCAGACCAACAAAATAAAAGCACCACTCAGCAAGGCTGTTATCCTTATGAAGCTCCTGCAGGTCCTCACTGTGTATTAACACTTACATTAAAAAAAATTTAAAATATATTAAAGTACAGCTAGTGAGGATTAAAAGAAACTTCCCATTCATATTTCCTTATGATAATTATGATCCTAAAAAAATGCATTTGGACATTGACCATTAACATTGGAAATAAATTCATGACAACTGAGTTCATACAGTCTCCTGATGTCTTTACTCTAGAAATGAAGATAATTAACAACCAATTCACTTTGAATTTTAGGGTAAAAACAACAACACTTTGCATAAAAGCAATAAAATTTTGAGGAAAAACAACATTTTAAGAAAAAACAACAATCTGTTGGATAAAACAACAAATTCATCAGTAAAAACAACATAATTTTGCATAAAAACAACAAAATACTGGGAAAAAATAAACTGTTGGATAGAAACAGCCTATCTTAGTGGTTTCAATTAACCCAGCATTTAGTAAGTCCAATATTTATCCAGTTCTGGGTGAAAACAACACTTTTTAGAGTGTATCTTATTAAATATTTGCACTTTAATGAATACACAGAACTATTTAAGGTGATTTTGTTTGGTAGAGGTGGTAACTCTTTGAAAAAAGGTTTAATGTTGAAGAAGCTTCAGCTGCTTAGAGATGAAACAAAGTCATGGAGGGAAGCATGCCTCAATTTACTTTTTATTTGCAGATTTTTTTTTTTTTTACAAATGTGGCGAAAACTTATGATACATTTAGACAAAATTTCAGTTCCAGATGAATTTGCTGCAACAGAGGTAATACATCCTTAAACACTAGTTCACAGAGTCTCCTGACATCTGTAACAATACTCAGGCTCTGTGGCCACACGACCATTTTTTGTGCTGAAAACTCCCAGTACTTCATTTTTGTAGTGTTCAAAGCTTTTATTGATGCTCAGTTAGAAAATCCTCCCTCTACATGGATTCACTGTGAGCATCGAGTCTCTGGGGGTTACTTTACAAAGAGTAGCTACAAACCAAAAGGAGGTTATAGAAATGGACGAAGCTAGCATGACGTCACCCATTGATTTGTGGACTCCCCTTTTGAAGGCAGGAGGTTGGTATTTGAGCATGACCATGTTGGATGTTTGGAGCCAGAAGTGACCATATTTGGATATGAAGGGAGAAGTGAGGAGGCGGGTCTAACCCTTTAACCCAAGGTCACTGTCCAATTTGTATGCGACTGGACTTCAGTGCTGCTCTGAAATGATCTCCAAGATGGATGGAAGCAGCCAAGTATTAAGAGTCCTGCAGTTGAACTGTTTCCAACTGTAGCTGCCAGAACAAACAGTGTCTGTGGAAACTGGCCTTTACAGTTAGCATTTGGATCTGAATGTCACCTGGTATTTGAAGATGAGATAAGAGAGTGTTACATTCTGGGTAGTTTGCAGCCTACATGTTGCTAAGCTGCACAGTGCATTCAGTGTGTTTATTCAGTGTCTCTTACTCCAGGTTCTTCTGCATCTGCTTGTATCCAGAACACGACTTCACTTCCCAGTGAGAGTATTGTTCACCTGTTGGTGTTGCTAGATGCTCTTTTCTGTAGCTCTTCATCTAGTGCTGATCCACACATTAACCACAATCTGCAGCACTTATTTTCTGATTAATCTTAGAGTTAAGATGGCTCATTGATCACCTAGAGCCAAACCCATCTGATTTTAGCCAAAGACTTAGGGTTCAAAACAACTGTCCACCATTAGCTTTAGCTCTTCTAGCCTAGCTTAATCATGCCATGGCTAGCTCTCCCTCTTCTTCCCATCTTCTCTGCTCGGTGTGCTGTATATACACCCCGTCTCACATTACTGTGCATGTGATATTTTTCTCTGATTTTCCTAAATGGTCAATGAAAATGACCATTATATATGAATATTTTTCTACTCATCAACTGGTAGAGTATAATTCAAGTTTTATTGAAAAAAAAAAAAAAGGTTTTTTTGGTTTTTTTTTTTTTTAAATAAAAACTCTAAATGCAGCGTCTCACATTATTCTGCACGTCACAGTTTCAAAACATTTTGTAGGTTGTAAAGACCTGAAAATGGTCATTTGTTGAATTTGCAGCATCAGGAGCCATATTTACTGAAATCAAAGGTGTTTCAATGATTAACATGTGAACAGTCAGAGTTACATGTGGACATAGGAGCCTTCTTTGATATCTCCTTCCAATCCTTCATCCACTGAACCTGTGAGTTGTTGCAGAGTTTCTGCTTCAGTTTCTTTGCAGGATGTGAGAACAGCCTCAGAGCTGCTGTTTGGATGTGAACTGTCTCCACCCTCATAGATCTGCTGCTTGATGCTGCAGAGCTTCTCAGTAGGGTTGAGGTCAGGGCAGGATGGAGGCTACACCATGAGTTTCTCTCTTTTTAAAGTCTATTAAGAAACAAAGAACAACTGCAATATATACATTGTAACATTAATAGATGTGCATAGGACCTTAAGTTAGTGGAAGCAGAACAAAAGACCATTTGGCTCAGAGGTCAGTCCTCAGTCATCTTCTAGACCTGCTTGTCCACACTTGGCTCACAGGGGTCTGCTGGAGCCTATCCCAGCTGTCAATGGGCAAGAGGCGGGGTCCACCCTGGACAGGTTACCAGCCTATCGCAGGGCTTGACTCAGAGGTAAGTGGTTGATTTTTCGTTTTGTTTCGTTTTGTTTCGTTCCCTAATGTAATAAATTCAACTCAACTTTATTTATAAAGCTCTAAGAGACAGCATGGCCGACCAAAGAGCCTGGTGCAGTGCTGTCAGTACCTCTGTGTGTGTGTGTGTGTGTGTGGTGATGTGTGTCCGCCCATGTGTATGCGTGGGGTGGGGGTGATCGTGGTGGATCAGAGTCTATGGAGTACTCCTAGAGTTCAACGGTCTAACAGCTTCAGGGAAGAAGCTTTTTCTCAGTCTGGTGGTCCAGGTCTGGATGCTGCACAGCCTGAAGGGAGAAGGTTACAGAGTTTGTGTGCAGGGTGTTGTAAGGTCATTCAGGATGGAGGTGGCCCTCCTCCTGCATCTGCCGGAGGATAGCAGTGGTGGTGGGTCGGCTGTCTCAAACACTCCTCTGTACTGCCTTCACCACCCTGCAGTGGAGATGTTCTCCACTGGAACTTGGTAGAAGCTCCTCAGGACTGGGCGCCCAGACCAGAACGCTGCAGCTTCCTGAGGAAGTAGAGGTGCTGGTGGGTCTTCTTGATCAGTAGGAAGGTGTTGTGGCTCCAGGCGAGGTCCTCAGACAGGTGTACTCCCAGGTATCTGTAGGTGGAGACCAATTCCACATCAGAGTCTGGAGCACCGGGGTGTGTTGGGGTCATCAAAGTGGACATAGTATTTGTTCAGTGTGTCTGGGAGAGATGAGTCCTTGGGTCATTGTGCGTCTCTGGCATAGTGGTCAGTGATGAACCTTATGCCTTTCCACGTGCTCCTGGGATCATTGGATGTGAGGTGACCATGGATTCTCTGGCCATATGTGGCCTTGGCCCTTTTGATGCCAGATTTTTAACCTTAGTTGTTGTGTTACAGTTCATATAGTCCAGTGGTCACTACCTGGTGGACTGCGGTCCGGGTCTGAAGCCAGAGCCATGTTGTACGGACCCGGATCTACTGTCTGTTCATCACTAGTGAAACTTCTATTTTAACCAGTGCAGCTTTCTGATGTTTACAATCAATACCGTAATCCCTAGAAAGCAGCTCTGGTTAAGACAAGGAAATGAACAGGCCAATCACATGGGAGTAAAACATCCCACGTGATGTTACTCAGCCAATCACATCTCTGTATTCTGTGCAGTAAACATCGCGGCGCTGTCGAATGTTCGGAGGCGGAGGAAAGAAAGAAAGAAAGATAAAGAAATACAGAGAAAACAGATGAGTGACACGGAGACGGAAAAATAACCACAAATGGTGCCGCCTAAGAAAAGAAAAGGTGATCGCGAAATATAAACCTTTTAATCCTGAATGGACGAAGTTGTTTCTGTTCTTTCGTTTTCCTGGCAGAACAAAACCACTGTGTCTGATATGCACAGGGACTGTAGCGCTCATTAAAAGTGCTAATATGGTCACAAAAAATGAACAGTCTCAGGCTGTTCTTCACTTCAATCAGTCAAATATTCAAACTTCTAATAGTTGTACTTTCAGTCCGTCTTTGTACTCCAATGTCAAGTAACAAATACTGTCATAATAAATAAAATGTTTCTGTTATTGATTAAATGCTAACATTGACACAACTATTTAAACAAATATTACACTTACGCAAGTTCGAGATGATTGTTGGACCTTTACTTGAAGACATTTTCTCTGACTGGACCTCTTTGAGTTTTCGTTGAATCCCCCTGATATAGTCTAAAGCATGTCAATTGTTTCAAACTTTACTTCCTTTACATCAGTGTTAAACATCCTGCTAATAAGGAAATCCAATAATCGAGGCGAGAAGTAACAAATGTTTGAACAAGTTTCCCAGCTTCACTCTGTGACTGGATGTTAACGATGTTGGAGATGCTGATGATACTGATCAGATTAAAGAAGGCTTGGTTTGTGTTCTTGGTCAACAGGGTTTCTGCGAGGTCTTAGAAAAATCTTAAAATGTCTAAAATTCACCTAAAATTTCATAAAATGTCTTAAATACATTTTTGAAAGATCTTAAAAATGCATTAACGTTACTTTTATTTAAAACAAATGCATAAACCTCAGTGTCGCTTTAAATGTCTTGATTTTTGAGGGCGCTGTAACTTAACTACAAAACGGGTCTAAAGTACCTGTGCAGCCCAGTCTCAATTCATCAAGCTAGTGAGCTGTGCACCGCGATGTGTTACAGCTACAGCGTGTGGTTACAGTGGAGAAAACGTAACCCTGTCACCCCGAACATTTAGCTAGAGACAGAAAGTGACGTGTCAATCAAATTGCCTAATTCCTCAGCCATTTGCGTTAACAACGTGATTCCAGCTGATTCTGAAAACCGACAAGTGGAGCGTTTCTTATATATTACTGACATTACGGTATTTTACGGAAACTTCATTTGTCGGCTTTCAGAATCAGCTGGAAACACATCGCTGGAGCAGATGGGTGAGGAATTACGGTAAATTGATTTATGCTATTCACTCTGTGTCGCCGGGGACGTGCTCAGTTTTAAAGGGTTTTAAGAAAAGCCCAAAGCAAAGCCGAATTACTTGTATAAGATGGGTAAGTGCAAGTTCAACGGTTTGTGTCTCCAGAACGAACAATTTAATGGTTGAAGGTGGTGGATAGAAACATATGAAGCTCACTGCAACACCTTCAAGAAAACTTTGAAACTGGAACATTGAGCATTAAGGCGTTGGAGTCCCATGGGTAAGTTAGTTGCATGTAATTCTGTACCTCTGATTTTCCTTCATGTCTTTTGTACTTTTTTTTCCAGTACGGATGTGAAATGGATCTTAAATTGTTTTCACTATGGTCTTAAAAAAGTCTTAGTTTGACTTGTTGAAACCTGGAGAAATCCTGGTCAAAGATAACACCAAGATTCTTCACAGTACAACTGGAGGACAAAGTGATACCACCCAGATAGGACAGGACCAAATACAATAACTTCAGTTTGTCTGAATTTAGAAGAAGAAAGTTACAAGTCGTCCAGGACTTTATGTCTTTGAGATCTGAAGATTGGGTTGGGTGCCTGAAGATTGACCAGGTGATCTGGTTTCATAGATAAATATAACTGTGTGTCATCTGCATAGCAGCGGAGATGTCTGCAGTGCTTCCTAATAATGATACACAACAACACAAACACACACAAAACAACCACAAACAGACATAAAACAACACAAACAAACACACTGTAAAATATTTTTCTAGGATTTAAAGACGATTGTTGCGTCTCGGTGTGACACAGATCAAACTTTATGTTGTGTTGTTCTAAGTAAAGGTGTGTGGTACCAGCTGTGAGTCGCTGTTTTAGTATTATATATATAACGCTGAAGCGTGTGTGTGTGTGTGTGTGTGTGTGTGTGTGTGTCAAAGTGCTGACAGCAGAGTAATACTGTGTGTAGGTGGAAGAGGAAGCCTTGAATTACATAAACACACACATTTCCTTTTTTCATCGGCAGTGTGTTGTTGTGCGATCGATGCCGTGCAGCTGCCTCATCTTCACCTGGGAACACCACAAACCTGTGAGTTCTGCTTTTTCATTACCAACTTTTCTCTTGTCTTTAGCTAAACTCTGCCTCTTGCAGTGAAACCTCAGGTCCTCACTTCACTTCTTAATTTCCCTGCAGCTCGGTCTCAGACTGTGGTGAAGATGTTTGAATAAAAACCTGTTTCAGTTCATTTCACAGCTGTTAAAACCTATGTTCAGCTCAGACTTTCTGTATTTTGTCTTTTTGATTTTTCGGTCATGGACGGTGCAACACGCATCTGATTTGTTGCTTCATGGTATTTTATAGAAAATCTCCATGGTGTTGTTTTCATGGGTTAATATGAGAAGCCTCATATCAATCACAGGACACAGACTAGAAATCACATGTGAACGCTGCCCATGAAAACGCTTCAGGTTTCTGACCCACTCTCTGTGGCGGGTCTTAACGTGGTCGGTGTCTCACCAGATGCTTCGTCAACTCAGACCAGCTGAAATTAAGTTAAACTGCGTGAAAGATCAAAGCTTTGTGATCCATTTAAAGTTTGAATGGAGTCTGTGGCTGCGACGGTGTGTGGACGCAGTTGGACGGCAAAAACTGTCCAGATGTCCAAGGAAGAAGTTTCAATAGTGTGACACTAAAAACACAATGAGAGGAATAATCAAACTCTTCCTTGTGAATCAGTTTTAACCTTTAGCTGTTTAAAGCTGGATTAACCACTTCAGAAAAGATGTTTATCTAAATAAAAATTCTTCAATGGTCAGACCTGAGACTCCAGACTGTGTCAGGAAGTCCTTAAACACACACACACACACACACACTCACACACACGCTCACACACACCTGTGCAGGTGTGGCAGCAGCTTCAACAGCGCAAACGTAATGTCAACGTCCCTCCTGCTCCTCAAACGTTGGAGCCTCGCTCTCACGCCACCTTCAGGTCACTGCAGGTCACGTTTGAACCAGAGGAAGTTCAGGGCAGGCACACGAGGCGTTTGAGGAACCTTCAGCTGCTAATTACTGCAAACACCCTGTTAGCATGCTAACTTTAGCGTCCACTTCTTCCTGCAGCGGTCTGGTCATAAACCCATGAAGTGGACATATTGAACTGTCAAGGGTTTCAGGGTTTCAGGTTTTAAAGATCGGGTCTTAGAGTTTAGATTTTAGGGTACAGGTTGTCACAGTTCAGTGGTCAAACTGTGACAGGCTTTAGGGTTCAGGTTTTTAAGATTAGGTTTGGGTTTTCGGGTTCACTTTCTAGAAGTCAGGTTTCAAAGGTGAGATTTTAGAGTTCAAGCTTTATTGTTTCGGCTTCAGACATCTGGTTTGTAGGGCTCAGGTTTAAGGGTTGAGATTTTAGACTTTAGGGTTCAGGTTTTAGTTCCAGTTTTAAAGATCACGTTTTGGAAGTTGATCTTTTGAGTTCTAAAGAAGTTTAAAGATTGGATTTTAGACTTCAGGTTTGTAGAGCTCTGGTTTTAGGGTTGAGAGTTTAGACTTTGTGATATAGAGTTAAGGTTTTAATGTTTTGGTTTTGGAAGTAATGTTTTAAAGTTCATGTTTTAAAGTTCAGAGTTTAGAGTCTGGTTTTAGACAGAGCAGGGTCTGTGTAAATCACCAGCAGATCTTTGTGGCTGATCTGGATCTGCCTGTACTGTGGGTCTGGGCTCAGTGTGGGTTCAGTATTAAACCACAGTCACACAGAAACTGGGTCGCCAAACACCAACTGTCCTCCTTTCTCCTGTGCACACTTCCTGTCAGACACACCTTCACCTCCTCCATCCACCACAACCGGGACGTCTCGGTGTAAAACCTGCGTCTCTTAGACATCTGCACCAGTTTCACCTCATTTAAATATCGAATATCAAACTGTTTACAGACCCAGTTCGAACCTGGGAGAGTCAGAGCGAGAACAGTCGAAGTGTTCTGGACCAACTGTGGAGGCTGTGAAGTGTGTCACCGACAGACACTGAAAACCTGTTCTTACTGTTTAAAAATCCCTCGATCCGCCAGGTTTTACATATTTGATAGTTTATGTGTTCGTGAGTAGGATCGATCTCTCCAAAGGTTCCACATGGTTCCATCTGCAGGTGTACCACAAGGTATGGCAGCCATCAGGGGTCAGAGCGACGTCATAACTGAGAGATTCCCAGAAAAGATCAAAGATCAGTTGTAGTTTTAAAGTCCAGTCCTGCAGCAGTCCAATATCCCCGCACAGAAAAACATCAGCTGTGTTGGTAACTGCATCTACAGCCATGTTGGAGCTACAGCTGTGGTTGGTTACATCAGCAGACCACATGAAACAGTGTGAAGACATATGCAGTGCAGAGACCTTTTGAGGGGCAGGTGGTCAAATTTAGGCCCCGTTCACATCTAATATCCCGAAAACGGATATTTATATCTGTGTCCACATGAAAACGCTGTAATCCATATGCCAGGCCTGTATGTGGCGCTGTAACGCTGCCACAGAAACACACCAAAACAAGGAAGAAGACACGGAGCATGCTCATTAAACTCGTACGAGGTAAAACCAACACCCATAACAACACACACTTGTTGCTCACGGTAGTTGTGTAGTTTCAGAAGATTTTGCTGTAAAAGTCAAAACAAGCCCAGTAGCTGCTGCAGCACTAACGCCACGCTGTGTTCCACCATTTTTACTGTTGTTGTCGTGGGTTGCGCAGGCGAATTAAGGGTCAGAGGTGGGGCTACAGCCGCAGCGTTTCAGGAGAGTGCGTATTCGCCGTCCACACGGA
>OOFC01049735.1:2126-13875 GCA_900323345.1 Pseudochromis fuscus
CTCCTCTTGAAAGAAGCGCCGGACGCTCTGTCTGAAGAGATCGTGGTCCTCGTTGAAGATCCGCCGGGTGCCGATGTCCATCAGGGTCCTGGCGCTGGAGGTCTCCGGTCGGGTCGAGGGAGCGGGGTATCCAAGCTGCTCAGCATGAGTGTGCTGTAGTCTAGATAGATTGATAGATAAAAACTTTATTAATCCCCATTTGGGGAAATTTAAATGTCCGGTAGCAAACATACCAATAAAGACATTAAATCACACAAGTAATAATAATAAAACAATAATAACAACAACAACAATAAGGAGAGTGCACCAGCAAACAAGTACAGTTCAGTTCAGATGTGTGTGTTGTTCAGTCTAATACCTGAAGGTACAAATGATTTGTTGAACCGTTCAGTTTTGCAACGCAGTGAGAGGAGCCTGTTGCTACGGTTACTCCTCTGGGCTACCACTGTGTCATGTAGAGGATGTCTGGTGTTACTCAGGATGCCATCATCCTCCTCTCCAACACTGCCCCCACAGAGTCCACCTTCCTCCCCATCACAGACACGCATTTGTGGATCAGTTTGTCCAGCCAAGTCCTATCCCGTGTGGTCATACTGCCACCCCAACAGACAACCCCGAAGAAGACAGCACTCACCACAACAGACTGATAAAAGATATACAGCATATCACTGCTCACTAACCCTACTATTTCACTTTTCTCTGTTTTCATTTCAGAACAAACTAGCAAAAGCTCTGTTTGACAACACGGCAGAGTGCGCAGATGAGCTCGCCTTCAGAAAGGGCGACATCGTCACGGTGATGGATCAAAATGTGGCCGGCACCAGCGGGTGGTGGATGTGCTCTCTGTATGGACGGCATGGCCTGGCCCCTGCAAACAGACTGAAGCTGTTGCCGCAGACTGGCCCTCCTGCAGGCTCCTCAAGCCTCATCACAGAAAAACCCAAATTAGCTCAGGCTAAACCTGATGACAGCATGCAAAACATCTACCAGATCCCAAGTATGCCCCGACCTGCCAGCAGCCCCGCTTATGAGCACATGGATGCAATCTACAAGGTCCCATCCACTCCCTTATCGGCTTCAAAAAGTCCAATCCCATCCACACTTAAGCACAGCACAGCAGGACCTGAGGCAAACAAGGTACAGATCGTTTTTCTCCAAGTATGATTTTGCTAGTCTTTGTGTTTGTTAGTTGGCAGTTCAGGTCAAAGTTGGTCTTCCTTCTTAGGAAGAGTTAACTCTCATGATTAGAGACTGTTGCAGAAATGCAACGCTGTGAGACTCCTGCTGGCAAAAGAGCTTACAGATGGGGACCAGGGGGCCTCTCCATGGGGACAGGCATGCAGCACCGGGGTCTTTATGGGCCTGTAAAAAACAAACAGACACAGACTTCAGACACTTTTAACTGCAAACAGCAGCTCAGCGCCGACAGGGACCCCAGAAAGACAGAAGTGTCTGTATGGACTGCCTGTGCGGCAGAAAGTGGGCAAGAAATATACCCACATGTTCACCATTTCCTCTCCTGCTCCAGGGGAAGTCCTGTTCCCTTCTGCAGTAGCCACCTAATATTCATTGAGCAGCATGGTTTCTATTACAGAGCTGCGTTAATTGGCAAAGTGCATGGGTAGTGGGGTTCTCCGGCACTCTCAACAAACTTCAGAGCAAACACTGTCCCCATAAATGTGTTAAAGCAGAGGTCAGTGAGGTAGATGCAGCTTTGATCAAAGCCAGTCCAACCTGATATTACAACCTATCTGTCCCGTTTACAGCCTTCATTCTTCAACATGGCATCCAGTCCCAAAGGGGAGCTTTATGATGTCCCAAACCAAGCAAGACGAGCTTCTCTTTTTCATGTGAGTAGGGTGCATTTGTAAATATACTAATTGAGTTGAGCGGGTGTTGGTCTGATGTCTTAACTGAGGTGATTTATGAACTATTTGCAGGAACCAACAACTCCCAGAGAAATGTTACGAAAACACTCACTGAGTGACCTGGAGAAGAGATCTGACACTTTGGAGACTCCAAGGTGTAGCAGCCCAGGGGACTGTTATGTAAGTTTCAGTGGTTTTGAAGAATTAATGAGGCACAGAATTTATGATGTACTCACTTTGAAATGCCGTTTTTTCTTCAGTGTTTTTAAAAAACATATATTGTCCAGTCTGTTAAGGGTTCAGTATGCTTGAAATTTACAAGTTCCCACAATTGGATATCAGATTGATTTTAAAGGCAATATTGGGGCATACCGGGTCCAAAGGTCCATGTTCACAGGTGTCATACAAATGGAGATAACTGAGCATACATTTGGACAGTCTGTTGTTGAAGGTATTTGTGATGTAGACAGGAAAATATGACAAACGTGGACACCTAACATGCCCTTTGCTTGAACCAGACTGAGACTCACGCTGAGGAGAAATGAGCACCTGCTTCATTCATGACGACCTTTCTCTCTGCGATATCGATGACTTTGTTCTTGTTTGCAGGTGTATGCAGTTCCACCACCTCTGCCTCAGGACCCAAACTATGACATCCCTGTTCCCTCAGCCACAGAGTCCCAACAGAAAACGATCGGTGGATACAGCACCCTTCCCAACCCTCGCAAGCCTGAGTGGATCTACGATGTACCAGTGGGTCCTGAGAAACAAATTCCACCCCAAAGCTCTTATGGTACCATGCCTTTCAAAGCTGTTTGCAGGCAGCTCTATGACACTCTTCCAGCAGCTGTGCCCATTCAAATAGGAATTCCAACTTCTTCCCTTTATGATATACCCAAACCCAGTTCTCTGGAAATCCAGAGTCCACCAAAAGTCCTGCCAAGGGTACCACTGTATGACAAACCCCCACCTCAGAGCATTTCCGAGGAGTCAGTGTATGCTGTTCCGCCACAGGAAGAACCCTTCCCCCGAGTTTTCAATGACCCCCTCAGTAATCATAAACCCCTAGAGTGCAGGGGTGACTCAAGCAGTGCAAAGGAACTCAAAAGGGTGCGTCTGCTGCGGATGAGGCAATTTCTTGCCTGCACATCATTCCGCGAACTTCCAGGAAGTGGGGAGTTGCTAGTGCAGGAGGATGAACAACGTAAAACCTCATGTCTCTCCACGGCAGAAAGTCAAAGAATCAGCACAGCCTCCAGCTCCTCCACCAGCTCCTGTGACTCGCTGGCCCTGAGCTCGTCCTCTCCAGAGCCGCTGCGAGAAGTGATGCTTAGTCAGGAAGAAGCCTGCCGCAAACTCCTGGACCTGCAGGATTTTGTTTGCAGGGCTGTGCCCAAGCTCATGGAGTTTGTCAGCAGTAACTGGAGGTGCAAAGAGCATCTGGAAAAACACCTCACAGAAGTCAAAGAGGCAGCAGAGGGAATTGCATGTTCGCTTACCTGCTTTCTAAACTTTACCCTGGATGTTAAGGGTAATGCCAGTCGTTTGACTGACGCCAACCTGCAGACCAGGCTTTACAAACAGCTGTCCGTTGTGGAGAACTCTGGTGTGATTCTACAACAAACAGTAAGCGATCTGAACATGGCTGGCTGGCCCCTTAACACACTGTGTCAGGACCCAGCGCAGGGCCAGATGCCTGACCAACTGGAGCGCTTTGTTATGGTGGCACGCACTGTTCCAGAGGACATCAAGCGCCTGGTGTCCATCATCAATGCCAATGGTAAACTTCTGTTCAGAGCTCCTCAGAAGGATCCAGAGTCTGTCAACACCATGGGACCTTCAATGAAGAAAAGTCCTGACAGAACTGAACAAGAGGGAGAACTGGAGGACGACGACAATGACTATGTAGAACTGCAGGTAAAAGCTTCTAATCTTTTCTGTCATTATAACAAGTGATATGCTAGTGAATGAATAATGAGCCTTTACCAAAGGAAAACACTAAGTATACTTTTGACTTTTCCTCAGACCAAGGAAGTGGAAAGTTGGCAGAAAGAGGAACAGAAGGAACCTAAAGAAGATGTTGCACCAGTGTCTAACACAGCACAGGTGAGTGTGTCCTTTGACAAAAGGCTTTTGTTCCTACTTAACATCTGCAACAATATGCACAGTCTACTACCCAGGATTCTGACTTTTCCCTGTAGCCAGACCTAAAATACAACATGAGCCCATCTTCACCTACTTAATTCTGTTTCTCTCCTGCTAAGGCTGATAACAAGCGCCACTCCTCTGACTCCAGCAGCAGCACAGATGATCACCGACCTTCCTCCCTGTCAGAGCACTGCCGCCTTTACTTTGGCGCTTTGCAAAAAGCCATTGGAGGATTTGTGGGCAGCCTTCAGGACGGCCAGCCACCAGAGAAATTCATCTCGCAGAGTAAGCTGGTCATCATGGTGGGCCAGAGACTGGTGGACACCTTGTGCAGGGAGGCCCAACGTGGCGGGTCCAGCCAAAGTCTCCTGTGTAAAGGCAACCACCTGTGTGCTCTGTTGAAGCAGCTGGCTGTGGCCACCAAGAAGGCGGCGCTGCACTTCCCTGACAGGCAAGCTCTGCATGAGGCTCAAGAGTTTGCAAAGGAACTGTCCCAAAGAGCACAGCACTTTCGGATATCGCTTGACCTCTAAGAGTACACATGTTAAACTCAGTATGACAAAAGAAAGTATTTTTATTCATCAGTTATTTCTTTTGTTTATTATGTTTCATATCCTATGTCTTTCAGGCTTTACTAAGACTTTCGCTGAACGTTGGTACCATAATTAATGCAGACGCTGTTCAAAATGATAAATATCAGAGAAAAAGCCGCTGGAACAGGCAGATTTTTTTTTTAAAGAGTTGCATTTGTACTAAAGATGGTGGAGCTGTGAAATAAATTGCACATTTAGGAAACTCTTTTCAAGCCAATTTCAAAACACAGATTAAATATAAAGTATTAAATATAATTTGTTTTATATAATTTACAGCAATTTTATATCGTTTGAGTATTGTTTGTCATGTGGATGTTTTATTTGTACTTCATTGTGTAAAAAAATATATTCCCCATGGTAGCAGTTTGATACAGTCTACTCTGTGAATACATATGTAAATATTGTTTTAAAAAATGTGTTATGCATTCCTTAATGTTACTTGATAAAGATGGAGTACAACATGAGTTGGATTTTTATTGATATCAAAATTAAAATATAAAACATTTAATTGTTTTGGTCATGTTTATCATAAAGAAAACTGTGGTGACCTCTCAAGAAATCAGATTGCAACCAATTCAAAGTATCCCCCTCCCTCGACCTCCAAGCTTTAGTCTGTCCCCTTTTCTTTTCGTATCTTCATACTGTCCATCCCAGGTCACCAGTCTATTGCAGGGCCAACATATAGACTCCACCCTGACACTCACACCTGTGGTCAATTTAGTATAATCAGTTCACCTAATGAGCATGTCTTTGGACTGTGGGAGGAAACCGGAGCACCAGGCACACAAAAGCTCAAGCCCAGATTCAAACCCAGAACCTTCTTGCTGTGAGGGAAATCATTAAACCCTCATGGACTTGATCTTTTCATTTCTAAAGAAATACAATACATTACTCAGTATGTGTTAGTCATGGCTGACCAGGTAAATAACAAACTCCTCCATTGTCTCATTGACTACACATTGCTTTCCAGAGATCTCACACACCTTTCACAACAAAAGATGAATTCTGAATGTAGATTCATCTGAGGTGACCGGCAGCCAGTTAGCAGGAAGTTGTAAGAAAAATCTTACTTTACAACCTGAGGGTGTTCAGTCAAAAATACAAGAATGTTTATCAGTCATTTTCTAACAAAACATGGTGCTGGTTGCATCATGGAGTAGGTAGGTAGGTAGGAAAGCAAGTTGTTATAAAAAAGACATAGGGTAGGACACCATTTAAAAAACTGCAGTAGAAAATGCCAAAAAAAGTCATAGTACATTATGTCATAACAAATATGTTGATGGACAAAAGATGTTAAAGAATCTATCCACCAATCTTCTGTACCCACTAATCCAGTGAAGGGTCATGGGGGGCTGGAGTGTATATCAGATGGACAGGTCACCAGTCCGACACAAAGAGATAAACAGCTATCCACCCTCACAGTCTATTCAGAGTAATCAGTTAACATAATAATCAGATCTGTGCACTGAGACAATACCTGGAGAAACCCCCCGCTGAGATTCAAACCATTTCAAACCCCAAACTTTCCTGTTGTGAGGCAACAGCGCTCACCACTATACCACTCTTCATTCTACAGTATGCCATAAATTTACCATGGTTCAGTAAAATATGTGTACGATACATACTATAATACGTCAAACAAAATACTGCAGTACAGTATGTCATTAAAACAACATAGTAAAGTGTCATAAAATGTTAGTACTGTCTGTCATATAGAAATGTTGTATAGTATGTCAAAAAACTATGTTGTATGAAGTACATTTAAAAAAATGGCAACATATAGTATGTGTTATAAATTGCCATCATAATTTTTCAGTCTGCTAGTAGCATACACTGATCAGCCTTGTCATGAAAACCACTGACCGGTGAAGTAAACAAGACTGATTAGGTGGCCACAGTGACTCCTGTCAGGGGGTGGGATATATTAGGAGTAGGTGAACAGTCACTTCTTGAAGGTGATGTACTGGGAGCAGGCAACTTTGATAAAATGAGATGTTTAGAGGATTGGATCAGCACATGTTGTATAACAGCAATTGTGGGTGCACCTGCAGCCTGCTGTGTAGGTTGTTGTGTAGCTGCAGACCGGTCAGGGTGCTGAAAGCTCCTGCAATGTATATACGAGTATCACAACTGGACCACGGAGTAATGGGGCTAGTCAGGTGTTGTATACTTGAAGAGAGTGCAGCAGGATGTGTTTTGGGTGAGCTGGTGGAGGCAGGCTGCTCTGGACGATGCTGCCCTCTGTCAGTACTGAAGTGAAATTACTTCATACATGTTATTTTCTGCTTATCAATCAAATTCTGACTGGTCATCACATTATGTTTGTGAAATTATATTTTGCATCACAGTCATATTATTTAGCAGTATGCAATAATGGATCTTACAATAATGTATCTTACATTATTGCATACTGGTACAGAAGGCTGCCACTGTGAGGCCATTTGTTGAAACAGCCATGTCTGATTTTTTTTTTTTTTTTTTTCATTTAAATGGCCATGCCATTTTTTTTAGATCTGCTGTCAAGTTTCAACTCATTTTCTCCATCAAATGGAAATCTTGCTTGCTTTGCACTAAAATCTGGACAAAGAACCTGACTGCACTTTGACCCCACCACAAACCAGGAAGCAAAACCCTCAAATCCAAAGAACCACACATTTCAAGATAGTACACCTTCCACCTTTGAGTGTCGCTGACCAGATTGCACAAAACCAAGATAAGGGATTAAGTTGGGATATCCCAGTTATCCTGGATGAATTTAGCCCTGACTCAGTTGCCCAAAAGCAGGCTAGATTTATCCCGGCCAAGTTACCATGGTGATTTATTCTTTGTGGCTAGGCCTTGGTCATGGTGATCCAGCTGTTACTTAGATTGTCGGTCCTGTGATAATGTGTTTTATAGCATTTCCATGGTTTTGTAAATACATTGCATCATTTAATTATCCTGCATTAAGATAATAGAGATATAGTGTCATTTGTCAATTATTTTTTGTTTATTTACTGCTGTGTAATTGCAACAGTCATTTTAATATTCGTGTTGTCATCATTATATAGTGATATATTGCTAGTGTTTATGAAGACTTCTGTCAAACTGCCATCAAAGCTTTGATGAATATGTAAATGTTACCAGTTAATGTTTCGGATTGAGCCAATCCTTTAATAAAAGATTCTGTCTTTAATGTGTATGTTTATTTTATCTGACGGTGGTGGCACAGTGCGGTTCTTTAATATTCCGCTTCACTAACGCCTAACTTACTACTTCGGAAGCGAGCGACAGTGTGTGCTCTTGCTACCCTCGTGTGTCTCTGCTTGTGTGCGTCTCAGTGCGTCATGACGTCACGGCTCTCTCTCCCGGACTCCACAGCAGGAATGGCTCCGTGAAGCGACACATGGCAGTTTCAAGCCATGACCCAACAGACAAAACAACGCATTAAAAACCGGCCATGTCTAAATAGCATCCTTATTTCGTTTCTTTCAAATTATTCCAACTCCAGCCAAATTCACGGCTACACACCGGTTGCCAGTCACTTTCTGGGAGAGTGGCGCACTGACAGCCCTCCGGTTTAATTTCCTCCGATATTTTTCCCCATCATCATTTTAAGTTTCTGTCTCCGCCAACAGAAGCTCAACATGGGCGTACAAGGTTTCCAGGAGTACATTGAGAAGCACTGTCCCAACGCCGTGGTGCCGGTGGAGCTCCAGAGGTTGGCCCGAGGGAGTATGGTTGGAGGTGGACGGCAGAGACCCCCTCAGAGTCCGCTGAGACTGTTGGTGGACGCCGAGAACTGCCTGCACCGGCTCTACGGAGGCTTCTACACCGACTGGGTGAGCGGCGGCCAGTGGAACCACATGCTGGGCTACCTGGCTGCCCTCTCCAAGGCCTGCTTCACCGGCAACATTGAGCTCCTGGTGTCCTTCAATGGCGCCCTGGAGAAAGGCCGTCTTCACGAGTGGGTCAAGAGGCAAGTGAATGAAAGGCAGACCGCTCAACAGATCATCAGCCATGTACAGAACAAGGGTACCCCGCCGCCAAAAGTCTGGTTCCTCCCCCCGGTGTGCATGGCCCACTGCATCCGACTGGCTCTCCTCAGGTTCGGTGTCGGGGTGAGTGAAAGCTCGGCCTGGCACACAGCCGGTGCCTGTTGAGTGGAGCCGGCAGACATTAGCCGGCTGTGCTTAGCCTGCTAGCTGCATACTGTCATCACTGTAAACCTGAGCCGTGATATGAAGCTGTTCCCACAATGAACATCATCAGAACAGGTGCTGGTTAACACTCAGGTTCACTGACATGAACTCAGTGTGATCATTAAGGAGACTCCTGAAGGCCAGAGAGAGAAACTCCAACTCTGGTATTACTGCAGTCCAGATGCATGGATGGTAGCTGTCCAAGTGTTTGTTAAGCAGATGTCATTTCCATCCCTAAATATAGATGTGTCGTTTTACAGGTTTAAAAACTGTAATCCAGCTAATGTTCCCACACATTTGAAATGGGTTCATATCGTGAAAAAAGTTACTGCTCAGATCTGTTTAAAGCAGCAATCTAACAACCACATTAAATACAGCTAACCCACTGAGATCATTACAAACTGTCGTGTTTCTGCTCTGTGACCTGGTCCTCACGTTTCTGCAAGAGCCTGACTGATGTACTGGTTGGTTGATATAATCATATAATCAGTATTGGCCTGTTAGATGTATTAGTGTCAGTGTTTATATTTTCTGATATTCACCATTGAAGAAAACATTATTTTTCAGAACATATAAAGCAGAAAGCAGTGTTTGTGTAGATTTAGATTTGGTGTCATTACAGACTTTGTCTGGCAGTGACAGTGAGCTAACAACTAATATGTAGCTTCTGTCATACTCTGTCAGCTGAGTTGAACCTAATGTCTGAGCACATATTCACATCAAACGGTTTGGTTCCTTCCACTGAACATGTCCAGCTGTTTATTACAAAAAGTAATATTTTAAAGTACATTTACACAACTACTGTAATTTAATATAAGTACATCAGCTTCACTTGAGCGTCTCACTGGTAATTTCTGCTGATATCCTTCCACATGACTTCATTTTATTGTACAGTTCTACAACTGTAGTTACTACTGACTTTTCAGATCAGTATTTTAGCTCACAGGCAGTAAGGCCTCACAAAGATGTAGTGCTGAAGTTTGTAATTCAGAATAATGTTAAATATTAAATAAAGCTTTGTTTCTGTCCTTCTGAGGATCTTTGCACAATTGTTGGTGCCACTTTGAAATACCATGTTTTTATTGCAGCTAAATTCACTGTATCAGCTGGGATGTTGGTATTCTGTAAATCTTTTCCTTCTTAAATAACTATCTGTTTAAAAAAGATCCCACACCACATAAAAGTTTCCTGTAGTGATGTTCTGTGGATTCAAAATTAGCAAGTTGTAAAAAATGTGCACCATTACTTCTGATTTTGCTCAGCAGTTACCATGGTTTTCAGAGCAGTAATGCTGTCTTACACTTAGGAAGCTTTTTAAATACATATATCATGTATTAAATGAGTCTCTGTTATTTTGAGTGTCCAATCAGCTGAGCAGGGCTTAGTCAGTGAGAGCAGCTCAAACACAACTGCTCCTTGTTCTAATCCTGTTTCTGCAGCGTTTCCTCGAGTGCTTTATGTCTGTAAGAGGTTTATTTCAAGGCTTTACTGTTCCAAAGCCTAATTCCTGCTGCATTGTGCCCCTCTTCAGGTCGTCCAGAGTGTGGAGGACCACCACCTGGAAGTGATCGCCCTGTGCAGGGAGAGCGGCTTCCACGGCCTGGTGGCTTATGACTCGGACTACGCCCTGAGCAACATCCCGTACTACTTCAGTGCCCACGCCCTCAAATTGAGCCGCAACGGCAAGAGCCTCACCACCAGCCAGTACCTGATGCACGAAGTGGCTCGGCAGCTTGACCTCAACCCCAATCGTTTTATCATTTTTGCAGCACTTTTAGGTCAATGTCAGAATTTACCACAACATAGCAGGAATGAAAGCGTTAGCTCAGGTGGCTAATAACTAGCTGTGCTGTCATGTGCTCTGCAGGGAATCACATACTGCCTGATGAAGACTTGGCTGCCTTTCACTGGAGCTTACTTGGTCCAGAGCATCCTTTAGCATCTTTAAAGGTAAACATTTACTAAACGATTTTTCTTTGAAATCACTGAACTGTTAATTCAGCGTAAAAGCAACTGGCTGCAGGTACAGCTAGTGAGCGACAGAGGAACAGTGGTTCAACACACAGTGAGCTTAATGTTTTTGTCACAGTGTCCTGCTTTTAAAGGAGACGCAGGACACTATAAAGGAAAAGTCTGCAGGTTTTCTACACAAAGAACAGTTACTATCCAGTCTCCTGTGACTCTGGAGGAGAAAATTAATACTTTATAACACTTTTTAATTGCACTATGACAAATGTAGGATCATCGTGTGTAAGCCTGCAGTTTAAAACTTTGTCTCCTTCTTGTGGCAGTTAGAGTAATTACACTAATGGCGCATTCACACTCGGACCTATTCGCTTCTCTTCGTTTCGGAAATGGCGCATTCACACGGGAAAAAAAGTACCTGGAGCTTGGTACCTGGTACAACTTGTCGTACCTCCTCTCCTGCGGTTCCAAAAAAAGTACCCGGTCAGGTCGGAGCAGGTACTAAAATCTTATTGGTCAGAATCGTCACTGTGTCGTTACGTCATCACTGCGCTGCACGTAATCTCTCCCGCACGCCACTTTTAAATCTTCGCCGAACCGTGCAGACGTGTTTAAAATAACAACAAGAAGAGAAATGGCATCACCTACTAGAAATCCTGCCCCGTGGACTCAGGACGAGGTGCAAACCTTTTTGAGATTAGTAGATGAGAACATTCAGCGGGAGCTGGACAGCGCGGTCCGAAATGAAACGATTTACAAGCAACTCTCGGACCAGATGGCTGCACGTGGCTACCGCAGGACTTTGCAGCAGTGCAATTAAAAAAGTTAAAAAGTTGTTCCTCCATCACTTCTTTCCACATCTGTGTGTCGCATAAAAGATGATGTCACGAATGACGGCCAGGTACACTGAGGAGGCACTACCCTCGGCAATGTGAATGCTACCGAGGGGGGGCAGTCCCAAGCGATCCGAAGCGAAGAGAAGCGAGTCGGTCCC